>RCUC01160955.1:95000-180028 GCA_003697995.1 Taxidea taxus jeffersonii
TGTACTACAGAACCATTTTATAAATATTTAACATTCTATAGGACTGATTCATATATTCTCACACAACTCTGTGGCAAGGCTGACCCATGCTGCCGACATTCTACATATCACTGAGACAGGGAGGTGAAATTTTCCTGCTTTCAGTCTAATTGTCTTTGACAATTGCAGTGCCTAGTGCTACACTGCTTGTGTTGTATTTAAAAACAGGGGAAAGAGGAGAGACTTGTTCATTAAAGATGCAGCATCCCTGGTTCACACAAATGCATCTGGCAGGTTCAAAATCGAATGTCAACCAGAGGTCTTAGCAGAGTGTGAGCTCCAGTTCGTGTGTTGGTAAGTCCCAAGTACAGCTGGTTTTGAATTCTGCAATACTAATAGCTCCACGTTTGCTAACGTGCTTCCTATGAAAACCGGCAAGTGACTCAACAACCGAAGGCTTTACTTTTCAAAAGGAAAAAACATATTACAACACTTTGAATGGTCAAGCGGTCATGTGCATCTGCACATGTGAAGAAAGGAAGTAACCAGTTGCTTCTGAATAATGTAAAATGGATGTTAAAGTTCAAATAGGTGGTGGTAAAAACAGCACACACATACACACACACACAAACACACATACCATTATGTATATATATATATGTATATATATATACATATATATATGTATTAGAACTTTACCTTAGTGGCCTCGATAGTTCAACAAACTGTCTCCCTTTCACTTTGCAAAATACAGTTCAAAAATCACAATAGCCAATTCTTGTTAAGAAATGCGAGAATGGGATTATCGAAGTATCTGTTCGGAGTTGGACACATTTCTAAAGAAACACATTCTAAATGCATCTGAAATATATTTTCCAACCCACAAATATATGTAAATTTACAAAGACCTATTGTAGGAATTAATTTGGACTTTTTTGGATGTATTCTTCTGAAAACTGCATAGCCAAGTACTATGCAACCCATGTAAATTGACCTTGCTATTTTACATAGCATAGCCTCTGGATAGCTTTTATCACTTGCCCAGATGGTGTTTGGCCTATGTATTTTAGTGGAATGGTTTATTTTCTCCTTGATAGGTTTCAAATGCACAAGAAAACATTATACCCGTCTATCTGCATTTGAGTAGAATACAAACTGACTAATAGATAAACATTCTGTGTGAAAGTAAATAGCCTTAAAGTATACTGCCTTCACATTCCATTGATCAGCTCGGTCAGCAAAGTTTTCCATATTGTCACTAATGTTCTAAATATTTTGGTGAGAAGCATGCCAGGAGTGTAGGGTATTTCCATTTGTGTCACACATAAGGTCATTACGAACTACCTCTTGAATTTCTATTGATCCTTCCACTGAAGTGGTTTCCTTCACTTCCTTTTTGTTCCTGTTGGAAATGTTATTGCAGTTGTGAAGAAGAGAATTAGGGGCTGTTAAGTGGACTGGCTCAAATCCCCTGGCCAGACAGCAAGGGATTTGGACTGGCTCATTACCTTACCTTCATTAGTAGCCTTCTCCAAATTCTTAGCAGTCAAAAAGAGGCCAAGAGTACGAAGCCCGCTCACGCAGTTGTCCTATCACCGACTGTACACATTCACTTCTCAAGATGTGGCACCCCACCCCCACCCCAAGCTCCAGAAGGGACGGTCAGAAAAGAGCTCATTATTAGGCTAGTCCATAGAAGAGCTCATAATGCTGCCATGCAGAATCAAAGAATCACAGGAGAGCACTATCTACTCAAAGGTCAGCCTTATTTCCCCCAACAGATCTTCATTTCTTCAGCATGCCCAATTTCCTAAGAGGTCAAATCCAAGAATTCATGAGGCTAAATGAAATTCACCCAAGACTTCAGCTTCTGCCCAAATACATGGATTTTTGACCACTCCTATCGCAAAGTAATTTTGAAGTCACTTAAAGCTAAAAGCCAATATGGATGACTTTTATTTTCAGTTTTATAAATGAGTGTAAAACACAATAGTGCAGTCATATTTGGCATTAACTCGTACTAGACACAAAAATGTGGGTCAATATTGGATTTTCCAAAGTTGTCTAAATAAGACTGGGTTTGTCAAAACTTGCCAGTTGCTTTCAAGTGAACACAGCATGTTGGCGGAAATGAAATGTAATGTCTAAAAGACAGAAAATAGGTCAGCACTGTGCAAAAGTAAACTTGTCAGTGAGATCAATATGAACCTACAAGTTAATGAGGGTATTAGAATTTCCTTACAATAAGAGATGTGCAGGGTAGAGCCAGAACACGATTATAGCATTTGTTCACTCGTGAAAAGCAGAGGACATATTTAAATATCATTTTTTGTATCCTTAATGAAAGGCACCGCTTTTTAATATGGAATATTTATATGTAAGCACAGTTTTAATTGATAGGATATCACAGTAAATTAAATTTTGGTTCATTTGCTCAGTTTTTTGCAACATGAAAAATATGAAAAAGGGGGAGTAATGATTAAGCATCATAAAATTTCAGAAATATGATGACGTCCTTCATTAGCTTTCTCTATGCTAAGTGTTCAGAGAATTTGACATTGTAAATGAAATCAGTCAAAATTTTTGAAGGAAAAAAAAACAATAACAGAAAGAGCTTTCTTGGGGCTTCTCATTGCATTTATTTAAGTTTTTAAAAAAATGTACACCACTTTTTGAATACATAAAATGCCAGTGCTTTGCAACAGTTTTGTCACTGCATCTCTCAACTAAAAAAAAAAAAAAAAGGAAGGAAAAAAAAACAAAAAAAAAACCAGGAAAAATACATTCAAAAAGCCAGGCTGTTCTGCTTATGCACAGGCAGTGGCTCTGGAAAGCTACAGCCTACACTGTCTGTTCAGAGGCATTGCCGAACATCAGTTAGCTATCAATGAAAAGTTGCACACAAAGCATTAAAGGATACAAAGAACAACTTGGGGGGGGGAGCAGAAGAAGAATGGGAAATTGAGAAAAATATCACATATTCTGGGGGTGGGGTGGACTCAGGCAGAAGCAAGCATGAAGACTGATGTTTTTGGAAACTAGATTTATGGGAAAAGGGAGAAAACAAAGTAACGTGCTTGACAAGGTAGAGTTGTGTGTGCGCGCATGTGTGCGCGCGTGTGTGTCCACTTCCAATTTTCTGTTTTACTCTCCAAGAGAAATATAACAAAACTGAGGTAGAAATGAATGTGGGAGCACTATAGCCCAGAAGATTTCAAAATGAGAAGCAAAATTGCACTGAGAAGAGAGGAGTCAAAAAGGAGAGGGGATGTAGATATTCTCTGTGGATATAGAGAAGTTGGTTGGTTGGGTTTTATATTTGTTTGTTTTTGCTTGCTATCTTCTGCATTCTATCAAACAGCACGGCAAGCCTATAAGCTAGATTAGTGAATAGAAGGACACCATTCCCAGCAGTTTGAAGAGAGAACTCGCAAACTACCACCACCACCAATGCAGTAAAAGGCAGTCCTAGTTTTTAGGTACTGTGACTTTCAGGGTCCTAAGCAGGTCTTGTGGCTGAGTGTTCTAGACACTAACATGAACTGAATAAGTAGCTTTCCATTAACCAGTGTACCTTTTAAGAACATTTTCACTTCATTATCAAGGAGCAATGTACGAAGAACTCTTGCAGTTTTTGACATAAAGAATTATTCTGCTCTGGTTAACTGCCCATAATTAGTAAAAGAATCTTTTTTTTAAAAAAAATCCTTCCATTTCTACTTTAAATTGTAAATATTCAGTTGTATCACACGTCAGTATTTTTCCGGATACATTCAAAGTAATTTTCCTTGCTATTTTCCAATTGTTGAGGTAAACATACATTTTTAATATAAAGTAACATTGAAACCTATCCCATTACTCTCAGCAGTACATAGTGCTTTCAACACATTCCTTTGAGGTACTGTACAAATCACAATCGCTTTCCTGAGTTTTTGCAGACAAGAACATTAAAAGAAATGAACCGCAGAAATTAAGGTCCAGATTACCGTTACCCTGTTTTACCTGTTCTTAGCTTAATACTGCAGAACAGACAGGATTGAGGAATACTGTTGCTCTTAAAATGGCAAAAATCTGGTTTTCTGTCGTCACACAACCGTTCATCTCTTTAGTCCAATAATGTTTGAAGTTAAAGCTCTTTATATTAGCACATGCCACCAATGTAATTGTGAGGCAAACAAAAAATAAAGCACCACTCCAGGCACTTGACAGCAACTAAATCTCGAGAACAGCAGAATGGAATCAACACACGAGGTTCATGTCCTTCTGAAATCAACACACTTGCACCTTGCTCCTTGGTGAGTGTTGTCTAGCTTGAACTGAACTGAGCATCAACAGATGCTTTCTGTCCTCTGGGGCTCTCAAATCAGAAGCTCTCATTTGATGCGTGGTTTTTTTTTTTTTTTTCTTTTTTTCCTCCAAATCTACCCTGACTCTAAAGATGCAACTCAATCGTCATCTTCCCCAGTACCCTTTGCGATTTAAACACTACTGGAAAGGGGCTCTAAACCCTATGTAGCAGGTTTTATGCGTGTGTGCCAACATTCATTACATTTTTTTTTTTAAAGAAGTTATCACTGACTGCAACCAAACATTTTGTTCCATTCAACATACATATCAAGCTCTTTTTGAGATATGCTAGGCTGAATCTTGCAGAAAGCATTTTCAAAGTCTTGATATGTAACGGGCCTCAACTGGCTGGGCATGATGGCTGAAAGGTCTGTGGCTGGCATGGCATGGAGGGGGCCCACCGCTGCTTCCTGACACAAATGAGCCACGTCTAGTCCAGAAAAGCCTTCTGTGCGCTGGACGAGCAGTGCAAACTCCTTGTCATTGAGACAGTAATTGTGCTGTGAGAGCAGTTGTACTATTATCTGGTGCCTCGCTGTGCTGTCAGGAAGTGGGATTAAAAGTCGTTTCATGAAGTACCTCCGAAGAGATTCATCTATTTCTTCTGGTTTACTGGTGGCACAAATTACTACGATTTGGTCCTCAGCTGAAGTTAGTACAGTGTCCAGCTGCATCAGAAATTCCGTTCTCATCCGACTGACTGGACTGTGTTCCTCGCTCACTTGAGAGGAGAGAAGCATGTCAATGTCACTGACAAAAATCACCGAGGGCTGGCGACACCTGGCCACGAGAAAAGAGGCGTGGATAATTTTTTCTGCTTCTCCTAACCACTTGGCAACGAGTCCAGAACCGGCGATTTTGAAAAACGTGGCCCCCAGCTGACTAGCTATGCATCGGCCCAATAATGTTTTGCCTGTTCCCCGAGGTCCGAATAAAAGGATGCTCCGAGGTGAGGCCGTCAGTCCACTGAACGCGTCTGACCTCAACACCGGCCATAAAACCTCCTCTTTAATGACAGCCTTTACCAAGTCGAGACCAGCAATGTCATTCCAGTCCACTGGGGGTCCTTGGGTGATAATCTCATTGGTTACCAGGTCAATGAGGTGGGTGTCCGTATTCTTCAGTTGCTCGTCCACAGAGTGGTTGGATGAGGTAGCTGCACGGAGTCCAGGGCCTTGCATTGGGTGAGAGAGGAGCTGCCTGTGCTCGTCCCCATGCTCACTCATTACCGGCGATGTGTACTTCCCAAAGGATTCACTGGATCTTGATCCCAATGAATTTTTAGCAGTACTATAGGAAGGAGGGGTCAGAGCCCTACTGGACTGGCTGCTGAATTTCCTTTGCTGTTCAGAGGACATTAGCTGCTTCGTTGGCTTAAATGCCAAGGACGATGTTTCAGCACTTCTGTCAAAGCCATTCCCCCGATTTGAGTTTGAAATGCTGTTGTCGGGCATTCTGTACATAGGACTCTGCGTCGATCTCTGTTGGCCATAGCTGTAATTTCCGTAACTGGAGTCCATATCTCCTTGCCCTGCCATATAGAAAGCTTTCCTTTTGAGGGAACTTGCCGAACTGTTGGTCAGAGCCGAGGGTGCAATGGGTGTCAGACCATGGCCCTGGTAGGTGTAGCCAGGAACAGTGGTGGGGGGCAGCGGGGTAGGAGCAGGGATTCCTGAAGGCAGGTACGCAGAGGGAGGAGGAGGGGCGCCGCCGGGGCTGTACCCGGATCCCACAGCAGTCTGAGGAGGATAGCTAGCAGAGGGGTAGCTGTAACTGGGGAGGTTAGAAGTCCCATTGTAGCCCGGGACTAGGGCTGGTGGCGGCGGCGGCGGTGGCTGCAGGAGCCCGGAGCTATGCAAAGGAGAAGGGTGAGGGGAGGGAAGTGCAGGTGCCGGCTGGCTACTGTAAGTAGAATGCAAATACGATCCGTTGTATCCCGGGCCATATTCCTGAGAGGGGAGCCCTGCGTGGAGACTGGGGACGGTGTGGCTCCCACAGGTACTGCTCGAATAGCTCGGCTCGGTCAGGTTGCTGGCCACCCCGGGGGAGCTCCCTATGCTCGCAGAGACATCTGCCGGAGGGAGGGCTGAACTGACGCCGGCTTTGCTGGCCGCGATAACATCCGGAACACAGTTCATGGGATAGACAGCTTCGGAATTCAAGGAAGGCTGCCAGGGTTCGCTTTCATTTTTCCGACCGTTCACGAGGCCGGAGGGGGCATCCGAGTAGTTGCTGAGGACAGGTCGGTCCACGGGGCCCTCTAAAATGCCAGAATACTTCTCTGCGTATTTTTTGAGTAGGTTGGATGCAGTCAGAGCAGAAATGTCGTCATTTGCCCAGGCGTACTGATAGGTGCGCTGCAGATGGCCTCTGTAGGCTTCCACTTTGTGGGCAGGAGACCGAGTGGTTGAGGTGATGTCAAAGTGCTGTTCTGGCCACTGGGCATGCTCCGGCGTCCACTGCATCTTCAAGCCTGCAGATTTGGGGCGGGGGGGGGGGGGGACGAAAGTTAATTTACCGAGATACTCGTCAGACATGGAGAAAGCTTTTTCCTAACTTCTTTGGTAACCTGTTACCCTCCTTTAATGATGGAGCCGTTACAAGGAATTCCCACAGTGAGAGCTATCCACTGGGACCTGTACAATCTGTACACTTTAAAACGGACTGGATTTCAGCCCTGTATAAAAAGGAAACAGAATTTACACAAAAACCCTGCAGAAGACCTCGTTTTTTGTTCATTTTTTTAAAGTAATAAGCAAATCGATTTCCGTTAAGCTTAGCGAGTTACTCGCTGAGCAACACAGGAACACACACACACGTATTTTATATATATATATGTACACACACATTCCCGTCAAATTAGAATGCGATCACAGGTTCTTACGATGAAATATGCATATCTTTTAACTAGCGGACACGTGATACTATTAACAGGAGCAATATCAAGCCATCCTGTCTCTTCACATCAGAGTTTCTGTTTTATATTTTAACCAATATAAAAATGAGACACAGCTGACAGATCACATCTAGGACCCCTCTCTTATTTGGTACTGAACACCTAGTTAGCACAGTATAATGCTCCCTGCGCAGAACAATATGACACAGACATAGCAGGTCATTCCATAATCCAACTCTCATCTAAAGTGCTCCACGACAGTTTCAAATCTGCTTCGTGGAGTGCAGCAAAGCAATCTCCCAGGCAGCGCTCCATCGCTTTCATCGCACAAAGCCTACAACTCGGTATGAATTACAACTGGCTCCTTTCTGCCTTTCAGTTCTGTTGTTGAGTCTCTGAAAAAAAAAAACAAGCATCACTTGTCTGTCGGTCTTCCAGCTGACAATCTCCCTCCTTCCCCTATAATCCTTCCCTCTGCTTTACTAAGAGGGGTTAATACATATGCATATATATATATACACATATACATATGCACACACATACATATATCTCTATGTATACCTGTTATGTGTGTTTGTATATATGTGTACATATATGGGGCGAAGAGAAAAGGAAAGAAGAAAGGAAGGAAGGAGGGCAGGCAGGCAGGGAGGGAGCAAACAGGTGAAAGGGAGTATAAGAGTAGAGAAGAGGGAGAAAATGTGGATTCTCTTTAGATTTCTGTGGGAAGCAGTGTGTATGTGTGTGTGTGGCATAAAGTCAAGGAGCACAGCTAGATAATGAGATGCTATGGGTAAGTCTATCACCTGCTAGATTACCAACCGAAGCAAGGTGACTTAAGTAGTAAACTGTAAAACCATAGTATTTTCTCAGAGAATCATTTGAATTTTACAGTTTAAAGAGACTTTAGAAATTACCTTATTTCACAGATTAGGGAACCAGTGCCCAAGGGGATTTAAAACATCCCCTTGAGGACTCACGTACACTTCGTACACTTCATTACAGTAGAGCGTGGGAACCCCGTTTTGTCTCCCAGGGCTGGCTCACCTCATCCTAATCTCTGCTTGGTCCGAACACTTCCGATTCTGGTAGGCCTACATCAAATAGGCCTCCTTCAACTCCTTTGTATTACCCAAAGTGAATTTTGTAAACCGCCTTATGCCCTCTGGCAGAGATCCCTTGATAAGAAGGGGGCCTGGTCTGAATGAGGCGTCTGTGGCATCAGCTCCCTGCTGAATTACTGCCTTCTATTTTGACAGCTCCTACACCCTTCCGCCTTCCTCCTCTAACCCCTTTAGCTCTTCATTCCCGGACTCTGGCTTCTGACATGGCCAGCTTTGACTTCCGGAGCTAAACTGAACACAGCCCAGAGTTTGGTAACAGAATGGCATGTTGATTCCCTCCTGACTCCCTCTTCCTTGTTTGCAAAACCACTGCACCAGACACTGGAAGTTAATTAGCAGGATGATGCTGTGCTAATTGTGTTAATTTACAAGGTTTTAGTCAAAGAGAATCATGCCAGGGCTGGCACTGCTGTCATGCTTCCGACTTAATGATTAAGAAATACTGAAAACAAGGTGGGAAGGATTGCAGTAATTACACAATAAATGAATAAAGCAACAGGATTCATTTGCAAATATATTTTACTGCAGTGGTACTCATTTGCATTTGGATTTTTAAAAAGGATCCATGTAGATATTCATTTGCAAATCACCATCTCAGTTAAATTAAGTCTGAATGCTGCACAGTATAACTTAATCAAGCTCTCTATTTTTGTTAAATAAAAATAGGAAAGACCTTACTTCACTTGGATATGCAACAGTTTCTTTCTTCACTTTCCTTTTCCTTACTCCTTCCAAATCTTCGTATGTTTCTCTTTTAAAATCAATTAAAAAAAATAGTATCATCAATTGGAAAAAATATTGTAAAATCCTGATGAAGTACAGCTTGCATCATTTCAGTCTGAGAAAATCAGGGGGTGAGTTCTGGGAGGAACTAAAGTGATATTCTTAATTGTTTCTGCTTTCTCAGTCATTCCTTTTGAAGGGGGCGGGGGAGAGGGGAGAGGAAAACACATCGCAGAATGGGTGAAATGACCGAAACCACACTTAAAGGGGAAAAGATGCAATTTTAATGAAGCAGCATTTCAGGAATCATACTTTCATTAAATTCAACTGGAAATTATTAAGAGCAAATCACCAGGAACCAATCGCAAGTAATCAGTATCTAAATTCTTCTTGTGTCATGGGATTTACTTCAAGCCTTATAAAAAGGAAAGAATATTAATGTGACTGTAATGTAGAACTGTCTAAAAGACCTACAAATTCATTAGTCCTGTAAATTATTTCCAGGGAATTTCTATTAGAATTTTTTCTTTAAAAGATTATCAAATACTGAGTTGAGAAAATAAGAATGCTCATATGCTCTGAGTGGACGATTGATGAGATTGAGACAGAAGAAACATGAATAAATGTCTTGAAAGGAGGCCTCCAAATATATTTTGGGAGTCACAAAAAATGGAATTTACCGCAAACACAACATCACACACATACACACTAAACGGCACGGCTTCCTTTCAAGTTAGCTGAGCTGAGCCATCCTTGGCATGGTTAACACACATGACAAACATGATAAAAGCCCATTTAAAAAAATGAAACTGCTCTAGTTTAGAATAATTACTGGAAAAACAAACAAAAAAGGACAACCCTTCCCTCTTACTGGCTTAAAATCTTTTTCTCCTAAGTTAAGCATTTACAAAAGGTGTGCAAAAAATGGTTTTAGTAAAGGATAATCACTGTAAAAGACAGGAATGTAAAGTTTACGTTAAAAAGGTTGGTCATGGGGCACCTGGGTGGCTCAGTGGGTTAAAGCCGCTGCCTTCCGCTCAGGTCATGATCCCAGGGTCGTGGGATTGAGCCCCGCATCGGGCTCTCTGCTCTGCGGACAGCCTGCTTCCTCCTCTCTCTCTGCCTCTCTGCCTACTTGTGATTTCTGTCTATCAAATAAATAAATAAAATCTTTAAAAAAAAAAAAAGGTTGGTCATTTTCACTGGGTATGTCTGCGGAGCTTAACCCTAGCAAAACTAATACATTTCCTAAGATTTCTGTTTCAATCTGAAATTAAGCAACAATCCTATCAAAATTATTGACTTGGGACAATTACTGGATAGGATATACCATTGTCTTTGGATCTCATGCTATTTTTGGATGTGCTTACCAAGATAATTGAAAGTTTATTTATTGATGCATACTAACTAATAATCACCTTAGTGGAGCTGCCAAAGGCAAAAGTGAGCTTTGATTAAATAACCTTAAGGGAACAGAATTATTCACATCCCCTGGAACACGAGTACTTATTCTGTGTCTTGAAATCATTAATGTTACTCTAAAGCATCAGTTAATAGTTAAGCATAAACTAGTTCTTATTATCAGTAGGAGCTGAAGAAGCTGGTGTTCAGGAGATTGTCCGGGCCTTGGGAGCACAGAGAGCTTTCTCACCAGTCTCTTGAATTTTAATGCTAATCGGAGAGAGAACCAAGCTTGTTGTTGTTGTTGTTCTGTTTATTGGTGGTGATATTTCTGGTGTGGAATGGAAGAAAAACGTAGAGCCAAATGTTCTTTGAACAAAAAATCATGCTCCATCTGACTGTACTGCTGTTCTCGACATGGCATGGGCGTGTCACTTAACTTGGCACGCAAATAATAAGGTGGGTTTTAAAAGCAGTTTTTATATGGTTTCTCTCTGGAACACACAGAGAGAAATCTCAGAAACAATACTGTTTTAGCACAATTAGAAACATGACTCCAGAACAATAACTTCCACTGCTGCTTAGAAATAGCTTAAATAGGTCCAATAAAAATTCAGAAAACAGTGGAAAGTAAGAAAAATAGTTCTTAAAGATAATTGAAGAATTGTTCCAAAACATCAATTTTTATTTTTGAAAGGATCAGGAAATTCTTTTTTTTTTTTTTTAAAGATTTTATTTATTTATTTGTCAGATAGAGAGCACAGGAGTGAGCACAGGCAGACAGAGTGGCAGGCAGAGGGAGAAGCAGGCTCACTGCTGAGCAAGGAGCCCGATGTGGGACTCGACCCCAGGACGCTGGGATCATGACCTGAGCTGAAGGCAGCCGACCAATCAACTGAGCCACCCAGGCGTCCCAGGATCAGGAAATTCTTAATATAGCCAGCAAATTTCACAATGCAATGTGTTTGTTTTTAAAATATGTAATTTAATAGAAAATTGCTTTTAAGAGACGTTAACATACATTTTATACCAAAATGATAGGGACTATGGTACAAAGCCTGAGCATTTGTTATTTCATTGCCATAGGATGAAGTTATGTAGATATAAATGAACAAGTCTGTAGTTTCCATAAAACTGGACAGTTTGGATACCATTTTCCTTTCCTTTCCTTTCCTATCATTTCTGACCACTTTATAACTTGGGTTTAACTACTAACCAGTTGCAGACTCATTGCTTTACCTGCTCCATTTTGTTCTTTAACTGTTTTGAAATGACACAACTGTGACATCCTTCGAAGCTCTGGCCTTGCTTCAAAATGATAGAGAAGCTGTTACCCAGAAAATGAAGGATATAAAAACAACTTTCAGAATGGGAGGAAATCTGAAAGAAGAGACTAAGCCTCTGGAATCTATTTTTAGCACACATTCCTGGAAATACTAATCTAAGGCCCTCACTACCGGACCCCCACCCCTACCTAACACCCGGATGCTGCTCAGCAGTTCATCTGGTCTAAAAAAGTGGTTCTCTTCTACGAGGTTCACATAGGGTAATTCTGGCTGCTGGGCCTCTGCCCTCATCTGTAGGTTTTCTCGCACTTCTAAGGGCAGGGACCTGAGGCAAACAGCCGCAGGCCTGGAAGGCTTGCTTGCTCTAGGATAGCTACACATGCTCACACAGGACTGCACGACGTCATTACACCTGTTACATTCCCTTGGGCCATTGTACCTCTGAACTTTTCATCATCATTTATTTAAATATATTTTTTAAAAAATCTAATAGCATAGGTACCTATATTCTCTCTAGAAAGCAATCGCTCCTGGGGTAAATATAACAAAGTACAGTTGACCCTGGAACAACACAGTTTGAATTACGTGGGTCCACTTATATGCAGATTTTTGGGGGGTAAATACATGATAATACTGCCGATGTTATTTCCTTTTATGATTTTCTTAATAACATTTGCTTGTCTGTGTAGGGCTGCCTTTATCATAAGAATACAGTATATAATACACATGATGTACAAAATGTGTACTGATCAACTGTTTATGCTACTGGTTAAGGCTTCTGGTCAAGAATAGGCTGTGACGTTTTCAGGGAGTTGAAAGTTACACACGGATTTTCAAAACCTGCGTTGCTCAAGGGTCGACTTGAATATATTCAATTGTTTACAGTCCCCTCAGCCTAACACTACAGATTCATCAGCTTTTAAGGAATGGCAGAACTAACACACAGAACACTAAAAATTTCAGGAAGAGAGTAGCAAATTCATTGGCTGAAAATACAGATTGATGCAGTGAAATCCTTCGAGAGAGCACCTACAGACCTGTTGTAGTGAACCCTGGCCCAGTGCAGTCTCTGCTCAGCATGATTCTTCCAGGGGGGCGGCGAGCAAATGAAACACTGGAGCAGACCCAGTAGTACTCTCCTTCTGTAGCCTCACCCACAGAAGCCGAGGCCCACACAGCAGCGTCTCGTTTTCCCCGTACTAACCTATTTGATCTGAAATCTTCCTCAGCCCATTTCCTGATAATTCCCAGCCTGAAAATGTGAGGCCACATCTAAAAGTGCAGGGCAAGAGCACAGACATTACACGTTCTCTTTCATCCATTCCATCTGGTTCATCTTCAGAACACCCAAAATGAGAAGCCCTTTATCCGCTAACTAGGAGCTAACTAATTTTATTTAGTCAGTGACTTGAGGGCCTGCCATATATACTGTGGTTCAGGGCTAAGAATTTAAGTTAAGGGAATCTGTTTATCAGTCAATGAAACTTTTTCAGCTGTCTTCTTTGTAATTTCACATTCTAAATTCTCTTTGATTTTAGAGACTAAGGGAACTTTAAGTGACCTAGTCCCCAGTCCTGAAAGTCTCAGTCATAGTTCGGTACTTCGCTTACTGTGGTGTCCTGTGGCGTAGAGAGCTATTCTGCCTAACACAGTGTTTTACTTGGAGGCACTGCTAGCTTGGTGGGATAGAAAGGGACTGATGGAAACACAAAGAAGGTTGTAGAACTTTGTCTGAAGAGTGAATATCCCAAGCTTGGGAATCAGACCACTGGCTTTGCTCATGCCGTTGCTTATTTGTTCTAATCTTGGTGAAGTCACTTAAGCACATCAAACTCACTTTTCTCAGCCATAAAATGTGGACTCTAGTGGTATTATACATTGTACTGGATTCTTAATAAGATTACCTAAAGTGATGATATGCATTGAAAATATCTTCCAACTGTGAACTGCTATACAAATAGTTCTTATTCTTAAAAAAAACAAACAAGAGCATTAAACACAAAATAAAACTGACTAGATAGAAAAAAAGTAAGATCACTCCTAGAATTTATAAATCACTTTTTCTTCCACCTCAAGACATCTACTGAAAAGGAAATTTTCCAGTGGGAATGTTGGTTATAAGGAAGGTGTAGAAATTCTTTCATACTCAGCAAAATACAGAGCATGAGCTTACCAAAAGATGTCAGAAATTCAAATGTTTTTGATTCCAGATGTTTTCACAGTATTTTATTTATTTTAAATGTTATTTGTTACTCAACGTTGTAGAGACCACAAGTAAGAAATAAAGTACTTAGAGGTTTAAATCCAGTTAAGAATGATCTCAAAACTTGCAGTCTCAAAATAAGATATTCTAATTATATAGCAATACTGTCAAATGATTTTCCTCCTTAAATCACACTTTCACACCTCAAGAGTCCAAATTATAGTACATTTTGAAGCAAATTACTCCCTCCTCCCATTTCACCATATTTGCATAAAGTGAGCCTTTTTAAGAACCACAAAGGCATTTCTGGCTAAATGGCCCTTAGTAAATATAGTTCTAATACCTCACCCTCTAATGTAGAGAAATTGCCACCTCACTACCTGAGGGCAGCATAGAGTCTGCAACCAGCTTTTGTTGGCCAGCACAGGGTTTTAAAAATCGGTTAACTTTATAAAAAGATTCTCTATTTCCATATTTCCTATTTTTCAAGACAAGCTGAATGCTCTTAGACAACCAGATCTCATTCTTGCCTGGTAACAACTGACTAAATTTGAAAGCCAGCTTTCAAATTTTTTTTTGGACATGGTAGCCTTTTCTACTTTGTCACACCGTCCCCACTCCCTATTATAACAACCGGTATTTTGATGGTACTGATCAATGATGTAAACAGTCAAATCTATGACTACATTTAGAAGCTTCAAGCCAGCTTTTACACTTAAGTACATTTTTTGGAAACTAGTATAGTGCTCTAAAACTTGAACAAGTAGTATCTTTAGGGAAAAAAATCCTAAATACTATTACACACACACACACACACACACACACACACACACATATGCATTCCTGTCTTCTTAATCAGAACATAGGGAAAATGGTTGACATTTTCATGTTGATTCAGTGTCCTTAGTGCAATAGTGTAGGATGATGAATAATGATTTCTTAAAAAGCTGGTTTCCACATTGCTATTTCACTGTCTCCCCCTTTACTCTGATTTGTCAGATACTTTTTCTAGCTGTTTTCCCTATTCCCTATGTCAATTCCCACCATTCCTAATATGCTCCTTTGAGTATGCCATAGGTTCTGAAACCACAAACCAAAGCTTCATTAAATTGTAAAGCTTCCCCTCTAGGTCAGTCATGAGCTTTAGTACAACTTTTGAGAGACTGTTTAAGTTATTCTAAGTTATGTTTTCTATATCTTAGAGAGGATGTTATCTGGGTAAGCAACTGATCTTATTCTACATGTCATCATTTTGGGCCTAGTAAGAACCTTTGTTCAATATTATGGGCATCACGACTTAGACTAGAATGATATATACTCTGTCCTTCAGTTAAATTTGTGTGTGGCTTATGATCTGAGTCAGTTTCCCTAAAATACATTAGATTTTACTCACAGCAACAAAATACTCCTCAAAATGTGACTAAATGTAAAAATGACTATTTTGCCAATATTTCATACTGAGGAAAACTTGGCAGGCATTGGTCTGATAGGTCATTATTTTTAATGTGTGAGACATATATAAGAGGATGGCTTCCATTTATAAGGATGAATGCATGAGCACTTCTGCAAAGCAAATTACACTGATGACGGTAGTATCCCTTTTAGTCCACTGAGTTTATATTTAATATATGATCAGGATGGACAGCCTATCACTTAAAGCAACCCAGGATTTCATAATCATAATTCAAATAAGCATTTTTTCCTATTGGGGGGTCCTAAAATTTCCTAAACTTAAATCCAAGTATTCAAGTGAAAATACAATCACGATGGGGGCGCCTGGGTAGCTCAGTGGTTTAAAGCCTCTGCCTTCGGCTCAGGTCCTGATCCCAGGGTCCTGGGATCGAGCCCCGCATCGGGCTCTCTGCTCAGCAGAGAGCCTGATTCCTCCTCTCTCTCTGCCTGCCTCTCTGCCTACTTGTGATCTCTGTCTGTCAAATAAATAAATAAAAATCTTAAAAAAAAAAAAAGAAAATACAATCACGCTTACATTAAATCAGTCTATTTTAAAATCACAATTTAGACTTTTTGTTTGTTTGGGGTTTTTGGTAAGGGTTGGGTTTTACAGAAGTGTATGTGTAAAAATTTTTGAATACTAACCTAAGTAAAGAAACAGTGTCCCAAAGTCTGTGCATATCCTGTGTATAACCACAGTTAAGTCCAAAGAATACAAGGCTACACATATACATACAACAATTTAAAATATGCAAATGATCCATACTCTGAATCTTAATATTTATTGTCAGGCCTCATTAACTATTTCAATGGAAAGAGTTTGAGTGTTACTAGGTAAGAGGACTGATTCGTCCATGTTAAGTTAGATATTTTGTTTACTCTACCTCTGTGAATGTATTTAGATAATTTGTAATCAGCTTAAAGAGTGCATTGTAGGTAACCTTTAAAGTTGTTCTTTTATGGCCTTTCGTTTCTCATGCTGTCTCTTTCCTTTTCCCATATACGTTTTCAGTCCATTACAGCCATCTACCCTTCCCCCCAGTTCTTTTTGTCATACAAAGATCATCAGGACATACCACATATGTCCATGGGGACTGCCCAGGCTAATGAATATGTATGTTCTGTGTCACAACAGAGCACTCCCCTTGTTCTGCGGTATCAACCCTCTTATGTGTGTAAATAACAGGTGAGCTGTGTAGCGTGCAGGGATAAACGGGGTTAATACAACCTGAAAGCCCCGAGCTACATTCATAGCATCGAGCTACATTCATAGCATCCGGCCTGTATGGTTGATCCACAAAGAGAAATCCACATGCCAAAAGTACCGTGCATTTTCTATGTCATTTTGAGTCTTTATTTTTAAAAAGGTCTCTGCCGAGGCAACATTGCTTTAGTCCTAAAAGTCTGAGGTTATTCCAGTTGATTCTCAAGTTACTGTTGTGTCATATAAAATAAATTTGCACTTGCAGTTAACACAAACCGGGCACAGCACCAACCTTGAATTATGACATGGCTGGTTAATTTCCTTGGTCACAATCCTAAAATGTTATGTTAATCATTACGCACAGACATAGCTATTTGTAAACAGTTATTTGCGCATGTGTATTCTATTTCAAGTATATATATGCAAAGTTCAATTTAGTTATATTTAAACCGAACTGTATTCACTTTTTGCCCAACATGACGTGCTGACATGGGTCAATAAACAAATTTCAGAATCTCCCAAGCTCCACGACCTTGTGTAAGATGAAATTTGCAGTCATTCTCTTTTTTGTGTTCCTCTAGAAAAGGTTCTTCCTCTAAAAGGATAGTTTACATTAAAAAAAAAAAAAATAGACCATTGAGGCTGCTTATTTAAGATTGAGGGTTCACTCATATAATTAGGCAAAGGAGGAGAATATGATTTACATATTCTACAACTCTTCAACCATTCTCCTTAAAAACTCTGCTTAAGGTGACTCTAAAGTGTGTAAAGCACAGACAAAATCTGTTTAGGTTATTTATGCATTTTTCTCTTTTTGGAAATTTGTACATTAATTTTTAATGCAATAGCAAAATAGTGTCTTGGACTTTGATAAAAATATTCTATAGTCAGGGCTGGGTGACATAGTGCATTAATTCAGTGTCCTTCACTCCTGGGACCTGTGTATAATTTAGTCCAGCCTGAAGAAAATAACTTTGATCTGAAGGCAGGAAAAAGCTACATATGAAATGAGTTTAGGTAGGTTTAGGGTTGTTTCTTCCATATCAGACAATGTATGAGGATAAGCTGCTTTTGAACACAATCAACACAGTCCAGGATTAAAAGTGAAGAGCTCTTATTAACAACACTAGTTCCTTTACTTCACCACCCCCCCAACTTCGCCTTCCAGCCCCATTCTATGGTCTGGTGAAATAAACCTGAGCACCACATATAATTAGGATGCTCTGATTTCCAGATAAACAGAACGTTGTTAAAAGTGCAGTGTGAATGACAGTCCAGTCATTAGCGTTGTTGGCTCTTCCATTTGTAAAAACAAAGAATGTTGCATAATGAGACAGAAGCAGAAAAGAGAGGAAGGATATCGGCGTCCTCAAAGAAAGTGGCACTTCCTGTCCTGGAGGGGGTGCCCAACAACCTAACCTAAAAGAAACCGTTTCTTCAGAGAATATTCTATCTTGGTCATGTTCCCTATATGTCAATATTTAGCAACATCATTTAATCTACTATTACTGTAGTAATAGTAATAGTAATAGATGATGCCAATATGTAAAAAAAAAAAAGTTTAGGCTTTGGCTGAATTTATTTATTTTATTTTATTTTGTTTTGTCTTGGCTGAATTTAAAACAATGATTGGTCCAGTCCCATTAATCACATAAACTACATATCTGCTTTTTCTTGTTTACAATTCTACAATCAGTTCCAATCTGACTTTCTTCTGCTGTGAATAAATACGGCTTACTTTGTCTCTAATACAGCAGTTAAGAATAAACTTGCCGTCAGTACTGTCAATAGAGTTAAAAGCTGTAAGGGTGTTGCTTCTATATGGTATAAACAATACTATAGTTGTATACTTCTTACCTATCATGCATTATTTTATTTGCCTCCTTAGTTATGGAAATGCTCCAGTATTTGTTAATAATTTTTAAAGAAAAAGGAGTTAACAGTCACATTTTTAAATCGGCAGAGAGTTGGAAAGAAACTTGTTTTTTTTTCAATGTTTCAAGTTTTTATTTAAATTCTATTTAATTAACATATAGCGTAATGTTAGTTTCAGGAATAGAATTTGGTGATTCACCACTTAACATATAACACTCAGTGCTCATTATGACGAACGAAACTTATTTTTAAATTTGCTAGTTTTAGTTGGTTATGTTGAAAGAGTAAATATGTCAAATATTCCTGCTCACTCTTCAAATCGTGTGCATCCTTTTTACACAAGGTCCCTAAAAAACTGGAAAACCTAACCCCTGCAGGTGATTAGGCCATACTTATACATCAGATCTAGGGGCCTGTGTTTCAGTGTTATGTCTGTAGTTACAGAAAGGATATAGAGAAAATAGGGGGAAAGTGACAGAGAAAGAAAAGAGATACTTAAAATTGCTTTTTTCTGGGGCACCTGGGTGGCTCGGTGGGTTAAGCCTCTGCCTTCATCTCAGGTCATGATCTCAGGGTCCTGGGATCGAGCCCCACATCAGGCCCTCTGCTCAGTGAGGAGCCTGCTTGCCCCTCCCTCTCTGCCTGCCTCTCTGCCTACTTGTGATCTCTCTCCCTGTCAAATAAATAAAATGAAAAATCTTGGGGTGCCTGGGTGGCTCAGTGGGTTAAAGCCTCTACCTTCGGCTCAGGTCATGATCCCAGGGTCCTGGGATGGAGCCCCGCATTGGGCTCTCTGCTCGGTGGGAGCCTGCCTCCCCCTCTCTCTGTGCCTGCCTCTCTGCCTACTTGTGATCTCTATCTGTCAAATAAATAGATAAAATCTTTAAAAAAAAATGAAAAATCTTTAAAAAAATAAAATAAAATTGCTTTTTTCCTAAAAATGGTCTGCTTTACTATTAATAATCTCAGAATCCAAAGTTTATTCTAAATGATTTTACAAATGTGTACATCATATTTTTAAACACAAGTAAGCATATTTCAGGTTTTCTTTGGCTAGGTATTTATTATTTGTGGCTTGAACCAAGTCATATACCTCAAAAAGTTTCCAACTTATAAAACTTAAAGTTTTATTTATGATCCCAAACTGGGCTGCCAGCACTCTTTTCCTTAATTGAACAGTCATTTTCCAGGAGGCCTGGGTTCACATGTGTAGTATTCTTCAAAAAGGAAACCTAATAGCAATTTTATTACATACCGATACATTTTCTCAGTTGAATACAAAAAATAAAATCATTTTTAATTGAAGTGTAGTTGACACATTTAATAGAATTGTTTTGATAAAATGTTAAAAAAAAATCCTTGAAAAGCAAATAATTAAAATATGTAATAACTGGGTTACATAGGACAGCACCCCCAATAGTCAGTTTAGAAGTGTTTTTGTGTTTTCTATAGAATGGTTTTTTTAGAACAGTTTTTTTTCTTTTGAACACAATAGAGAATTCATAAAAGTAATGAATCATAAGTCTAAGAAGATTCCTTTCTCATTGAAATGACATACCTGCAACTGGTCTCCTTTTAAGTAACTCTTTTTGAAAGCATCCGTATGCCTACAAGAGCATTCATTTATATTTGACTTTCGTCTTAACGGCCATTACCTGATCACTTAGCTAACTTGTGAAGTTTTTCAGGTGAGCATGTTTTACTGTGCCCTCCTTTTTTTAAAATGCTTCTACATCCAACCATTGTTTTCATATTTTACCCTAGAAATTATTTTATCCTGTTCAGTGTCAAATGATATTATACTTTAAAAAAGAATCTATTCAGAGAATATAGCGTAAAATAATGCCTTGCCTCCCTGGCCATAGTTCCCAGAAGCATTAAAATGTTACTGGAGTACCCGAATGACAGCAATGACAGCTTAATCACTTAAAGGCTTTTTACATTAACAATTTTTTTCTTTCAATTTGAGCAGTAATATTCAGGCATGATTTAATAGGAGGTTAGCTGTTAAATGCAGCTAAATAACATACTTTTTTAAAATATCAAAATCAAGTTTGGTGTCCAATGAACATTTCTTGACACTTTCTGAAATATTACTACACATTCATAAAGCTTGGCTTCTTTTTTTTTCCTCCCGATATATGTATTAAAAAAATTGGCCTGATAATTAGCATGCATAGTCCAACAGCTTTCTGTATTGTTATGATTTTAAGTAGAAGATCCATGGATAAAATGTAATTGAAAGGTGAGCCTATTAATTTGGAGAATAACCTCCACAAACCAAATAAGAATGAATCATTTTTAAGTCTCCACCTCATTTATAGCTTTATATTCCTAAGGAGGAAAAAAAAAAAAAAAAGCAGAGAGAAACTAAAGGTGACCTTATTTAGACATATTAGTCAAGACAGCCTTTGCTGTTTTTAACCAAACATGATTGTGACTCCACTGTGTCCATCCAGTTTTCCAGTGTGTAAATTGGATGATGACTCGGACAATTGTCTCTTCATTAGTGAACTGTGGAAAGGAAATATGGAGGTGGCTTTTTATTTTTTAAACTCTGCTGTGTCTTATAGTTAGATTCTGAGGCATCAAGGAATATATATATGTATATATATATGTATATATATTTTTTTCTAGACAAGCTGTCGTAATTGAAATGAAGTCTAATCAGACTCATTACTGTTTTCAGCAATTTGCACGACCAAAGATGCTTATTAGGTAACTGTGTTTAATAAACCACTCTTTAGAAAAATACCAGTAATGAGCTCTTAACAGCCAATCTTTAGCGTGAATGTAATGTGAAAAGTGTTCCTAGCGCTGAATAGATTTTCACATTTAGTAGTGTCATAATTAAGCTCCATGAATTGGTTGCTGTGATGTTAGATTTATTACAATAATCTTATTCTTTTCCCTTATTTTAAATATACTTGGAAATACAGCCATCTTCTATTAGATTTGGAATATATTCATTGTAAAGCCAAATTCAGGCTTATATCAAGCTGATCAAAAGGTTTCCCACTGAGGATTTGTTAACAAATGATAAGCAAGGATTTTATAACTCATAATTGACTCTAGCAATCAAGTCTTTTTCCATCAGTAAGCCCACCCACATCTCAGGAAAACACCCTGTCATTTGATTGCATATGAAAAGTTATCTGAGATATGTGTATAGTGATCATTTAGAGGAAAAATCGTTTTTCTGTCCATGTCACTAAGACATAGACAAAAATGAACATTCTGAAAAGAATATCTGAAGAAACATTGGTCTTCCAAAATAGCAGCTATAAATAACATTATATCGCTTCATTAGATATTGTTCTTAAAAACGTGAATAACATTTTCCTCCCTGACTCTTCCTTTCTGTAGCACTATTTACTAAGATCTTAACATTAAAGAACAATATTGTGGATATATATTATTTATGTGCACTAGGGGTGGTCATGAGAGTTAGCTAGGCTTCTTATTGATAAGGGCAAAAAAACCAAAATGCTGGACACCTCTAACGAGAGGGGTTATTTCCATTCAAGATGAGGCATGTGCTGAAATAAGTACATATCTGTAGAGTCTTTATTGATTGATCCATCAATTGAGTATATCCTGAGGCATTTCCACATGCATAAGAGTCATATAGAGGGAATTGAAAATATTCTTTGAGAACATCTAAATGAGCCTTATAGGAAGCTCTTGAGCTTATAGTCATGAAACATCTCAGAAGATGAGACAAATATCTTTTGGTCACTAAAAGCAACCGAAAAGGTAACATAATCAGCTTGGAAATGAGACTCTGGACATTCTGAAACAGGTCCATAAAGATAATCAATAAATGAGAAAGTACAAAAAGAACAGGAGACCAAGATTTGATGCCCACTCATGATACAATGTTAAGAAGAATTCTGTTGCTGAGTGATTCTTCTCCCAGTACACTCATTTCTTCTAACCTCAAGCTTCATGATGCCTAATTGGAGCCAATAAGCTTCCATAACTGTTTTCAGCTTTTTGAATCAATAGGGCTAGGAGGACTGAGACTGTCGAATTAATGGCTTGTTTGATCCGATTTTGTGGAATGCACGTCTTTGCATTACAAAGTAGAGAAGAAACCAAACTTATTCCCTTGTGAATTCATATAGCTTTCAAATCAAAATATCTTCCTGTTTCTTTAAGTCTCAGCTGAATTCGTATTCAGAACCACAAAAGAAAAAGCCAGTGCATGAAACTATTGTAAACCTGTATCCTGTATCCTGTATCTTTAAATGACTCACAGCGGAAAAAAATCTCCCAAAACCAAAAGCTGAGAGAGGGACCCTTTTGGTGCTTTTGGAATACCTTACCATAACTTTGAGTAACTTTATTTATGAATCATAGAATTTATGAATGTTTTATAGAAGAGAATAATTAATTTGTACATTAGAATTTATTACAAAAGCTATGAGGCTCTAAGATGTCAAGTAATAGTAGTAATGACAAAAATAATAATGATAAATACAAATCATTTTTTTGGTAAGCTTTCATAACCTTTCCATAATAATGAAGTCATGATTTTAATTATGCATTTTAATAAGGAACTGAGTACCTAGTTAACAAATATTTTACCTAGATTTAACCCTGAGCTATATAGACAGTTGGTAGAATTCGCCTTGGTCTTAATTTCTAATTTGAGAAATACAAATATGGATTTATGCCTAGATACGATTCTAGTGCAGAGAATAAATAACACATAAATACATATTGTCATGTAAACACAAGATATGAGTAACAGGGCATAATTATATAGTAATGGCAATGGGGAGACTTGTATTATGAGGTAAGACATTTTGGAGAAGCTGGTTTTAAACTTCAGCTTTTGGCCATACCATTTAGACCTAGGTCAGAAGCTGCAAAAAAGTTATACAATTAAGATTGCAGATAATTCTGAGAAAGAATTAGGGCTCCTTAATCCTTAAAACTTTCAAGAACCCACAATATTTTCTATCTGACTTATTCTTAGCACTGTACATCATTTTATCATTTGTCACATTCCTGAGCAAAAAAAAGCTTAAAGTAAATATCCTTCCTTGTAACAGACAAGCAAGTAAGCAAACAAGCAAAATGAAACTTGAAAAATTCATTTTTACTTAAGTCTGCAATTCATTCTTTCGGGTTTCCTCTAGCCCCTCCTCCTTCGGCCCTTACCCCCTCTGGTCCCCACCTCCTTTTGGCTCTGACATGTGGGACAGTGACTCATTTTCTCTCCTTTCCTTCCCGTTTTCAACTAATTAGTCAGTTATGAGAAAAGAGGTTACAGAGAAAATACATTTTAAGTCTCAAAACGAGAATCTTAAACCTTCTTTGAATCACTGAATCTTGAAACTTTTATTGTCATTAGGGGGGTTAAAAAAGAAGACCAGTTGGTTAAACTGTTTAAACTATAGTGACGCTCTTGCTGTAATAACATACATGCGCCTACTATTACTTGAGAGCTTCTGTCCTGTTAGGAAATAGAAGTCCCCTAAGATGGCCCAGCAATTGTACTACTAGGTATTTACCCAAAGGATACAAAAATACGGATATGAAGGGACACATGCATCCTCGTGTTTATAGCAGCATTATTAGCCAAATTATGGGAGAAGCCCAAATGTCCACTGACAGATGAATAGATACAAAAGATGTGGTGTATATGTACAACAGAATATTACTCAGCCATAAAAAAGAATGAGATCGTGCCATTTGCAATGCTGGGGTTGGAGCTAAAACGTACTCTGCTAAGCAAAATAAGTCAGCAGGAGAAAGACAAATACCTACAATTTCACTTGTATGTGGAATTTAAGAAACAAAACAAACATGGGGAAAAAAGAGAAGCAAACCATAAAACAGACTCTTCACTATAGAGAACAAACCACGGGTTGCTGGAGGGGAGGTGGGCGGAGGCATGGGTTAAATGGGTGATGGGGATTAAGGAAAGCACTTGTGATGAGCACTGGGTATTGTACCTAAGGGATGATTCACTAAAAGCTACTCCTGAAACTAATATGACACTATGGGCTAACTAACTAGAATTTAAATAAAAACATTTAAAAAAAAACATTAAACATTAAAAAAGAAGTCCCTAGCTCAGTGGAATTTACAGTCTATTTTTAGTGATGATTTACCAAAGAAAATACTTAGTTCCAAATGGGGTAGGTAGAGGTGGCTATATAGAGGAGTTAACAGTCAAGGTGTATCTTGAAAGCTGAAAAGAATTTCACCAGTTAGAGTTGGTTTTCTTGCCTGAATCAAAGCCTGGTCAAAATCTCAGGTGACGTTAAATGTATCTGGCACATTCGGGAAGAAAGGTAGCTTGATATGGTTAGAAGACACGGAGGTCTATGTTTACGTATTGGGTGGGATGAAGGTAGAGATGAAGAATGAATTCAGATTGCAAATGGACTTAAATATTTAGACCATATCCCACTGCCAATAAAAAAATGCCACTTTCATCTTTTCATTAGAAATATATTAATAATAACAATATAGAGACCAGAGTGGCGGGGGGGGGTGGTGGTGGCAAGAAGCAGGGTTAGAACTTGTGTATAAGAAGAGAAAAATCTGAGGAAGATTTTAGACAGGGAATGAAAAGGATGGGCTGACCAATTAGGTTTGGAGGAATGAAGAAAAAGGAAAGGGGACATAAAAGGACATCATCATTAAAATGGAAATATTTGTGAAGTATCTGTAAAATAGTTAATAAAGAGACTGAGGGTGTATATTGCATTTGATCTTCCAAAAGCCTAGTAAGGGATTGTCATTCTTTTTTATGTATGGTGAACGGGTTCCACGAATCTAAGGAACTTTCCCAGGGCTACCCCAAAGTCAGAATTGCAACCTGGATCATGGGCCAGACTTTGTCACTCCGTAGACAACTTATTAGCTTGTACAACCAATGAGCTGGACACTGGAATTTCCTATCTTAGGAAGGGGAAAAAATTCAAAGTTCTTTGAGGATGTTTATGAGCTCTGAGCATATGGGAATTTGTTGAAATTATGGTAATGGACATTACAGCAGAGAGAAAGTGTGTAGGAGATGAGACTGGAACTCTTGAGTTAAACCAACATTTAAGCAGTGCACAATGTAGCTGAGAGGACATTTCTAGAACAGAAAGAGAAAGAGAGAGAGGGAGAGAATATGCTGTTGCAAAAGACATGTGAGGAAGGACTTTCAAGGACAGAATGTTTAATTGTAGCACATGCATCAGAAAAATCAAGTAGGATTAGGAGAGAAAACAGGCAGTTTGGAGGCTAAAGATGATCCATGAGAAAGCAGTGTCAGTACAGTGTCAAGGTCAGAAGCCTTGGTGAGTGGGTGATGGAGAAAATGGCTTACGAGAAAGTGACACGGCAAGCATGGGAGAACTTTCCTCACTGATAAACATCTGAATAGAGATGAATAGCAGTTTACTGCGGGGGGGGGGGGGGGGGGGGGGAAGAAGACTCAAGGCAAGAGATTTTTCTTTTTAAGGGATATGAGGAAAACCTGGTCATTTACCTAGACGAAGGGTCACAAACTATGGCAGTAAGCCAAAGGCAGTGTGACCTCTTCTTTCTTAAGTAAAATAGTATTGGAACAGTCACACCCATTCACACCCATGTACTGTCTGTGATTGCCTTCTAGCTCCCAGCAGAGCTGAGAAGTTGGGCTGAGACCACATAGGCCACAAAGCTGAAAATACTTACCCCATCCAGCCCTTCACAGAAGATGCCTGCCAACCCCTGCCCCAGGCTGAGGGAAGAACGTGGAAAGGAAAGAAGAAAAACTAGAACACTGTGTGGATGGGGCACGGGTGGAACCGACAGAGCGGGATCATCAAGTACAGGAAAGAGAATTAAGGGCGTGTTTCAGACAATCCATGGAGAAAAAGAAGGAACCTCTTTGTCTGAGATAGGTGGGAAGGAGTTCAAGGACTGATGGAGTATATTTGATCTGTGGGTCCCCTTTGGTTTCCTTAAGAAACTTTTGGAGTCAGGTATCCCTTCTGTTTTCCTAGAAGCCAGTCAGTAGACCCACATTCCATGTCTTGTTCCTCGGTCTATTGACTGTACCCCTAATCGCAGTCAGGTACAAACTGTGGCCACAAGGAGGGACAGAATGAAAGAGAGTTTGGAGGAATCAAGGCAAAAGCATCATCACTATCAGAAAATCAACACATGCAAACTAGTGGACAGTAGCGCCGTTGCTGTCGATGATAAGAAAAGAACAACCCTGGAAAAATAAGCCTAATTGAAGACTGCACCCCAGTTGTAGCAAAGATTTGTATTATAAAAAGGATGAGAACTTAGAGTCATTACTGAAATATTTAAGAAGATTTTCAACTTTCAGGAAGACGTATAGCCTTTGCGGAAATACATGCAACTATGTGGAAAAGAAATGGTTACTGCCTAAAGAATGCTTAGTGTCTCTCCCCTCAAGAAAAAGAAAAAATCCATTCCATTTAGAATTCATTAAAACTTAGAAAACGGGTTTACAATATTACACAGCTGTCGGGTCTTTTTCACACTCACCTTGCCCCCAAACACAAACACATCGCTCTCTTTCCGTCATCTTCCTCTTCATTTCCGAAAGCAAGGAATCCATAGGTGCTAGAGATTTCTGCCTATTGTGTAGTTTTGGGTATTGCTCTCATTTTCCTTGAGGTTACAACTTGGGCTCTTTAAGGTAGGAGAGTCCTCCCAGGCGGCCACTCTGCTTGAGTTACAGAGGAAGGCCACGTGACAGAGGTGCCCTTCACGCTCATTCTATACCACCCGAGCCCCTGCTGGCTTCACCCCTGTAACAAAAGACTCATCATGCTCTACTGATGAAGTGGGAAGGTTGGTTTGATTTTGGCATATTTTTGTATCTTACGCATAATGTGTGATAGATAACGTAAGTGTACATTTGTACAAAGAAAGACAGTGCTTTTACTAATTAAAGACATTTAGTTAGGTTATCCATGAATGGTGCAAACTTTGTTCCCCAAGTTTATCATCCACTTCAGTCTTATTTAAAAATTAGAAAGTTAAACTATCCATATTGGGTAGTAAGATGCATGGTTCCTAAAAGACAATCTTTTAGGTTAAAATATCTTACTCTTAGCTTGAGAATTCCTTGTATTATTATTATTATTATTATTATCATTATTATTATTACTACTACTACCTCATCTAGGAAGACTTCCTAGACATCACTGCCTTCTTTTTTAATCTACCATTCCCCATAATGCCCTGTACTTATGCATTTTAATGCTCATTTTATTTTCTTGTTTCATCTGTATCACCTGCTAGGCTAATCTCTTTGAGACCAGGAATCTATACCATTAGAACAGGTCAGGGACTTGGTCTGTCTTGTTCATACCTATATGTCCAGTGATAGAGTCTCTATATAAAATAGGTACTGTATTTGTTCTCTAGGTGTATTTATCTATATCTTTGTATATAAATCTAGATATATATCAGCATTTTAAATCTAGATATTTATCTATATCTTTATTTAGAAAGATCTGCTTCATGAAGGCCCTACTGTACTCTATATATCTAAATGCTTAAAATATTTAAAACATTATGAATAATTTTGGAAGTCATAAACTGAACAAAACATGTTAAAATATGTCTTTTCTTTCTACCTTTATAATTCTATCTTCATAAATGTCTGGAAAGCTGGGCTCAAATTTAGAATTTTCTGTCTCCTGGATCATCAGAGCTCTTCCAGAATCGGAGAGGCTGACCTGTGACTGGCCTTTTCTTCTTACTCACAATCATCTTACTTCATAAGCAGCTTAACATACATGCTGTAGAAGGTTCCATCCATTGCCTGCTGTTCCATCACCTCCAACCAGCTGCCTCTTGGCCCCCTCTTGGGTCCAGAAGTACACACATTGAGGATACTTCCTACCTATGGGAGGACAGACCTAGTGAAGAGCACTGTGTGGGTCCTAAAAGTGGACTCAGAATTCCAAGTATCTGGAACATGGTCTACAAGGAGGGCATGGATTCCAAGTTCAAACATCCTCATGGCCCTTGGACTTCTCACAATAGGGTATAGGAGAGCACTGGAGGAGGGCAAGACTGGACCTTCTAAAACATGGTGTGCTTTTCATCTGGGGCAAAGGATGGTTGTAGTGACTTGTATCAAATAATTTAATGGTCTCCAAAATTAAAAGAAACATTGTTTATGCTTTCCTCTTTTTCAATAGAAGATACCGTATTAGGAGCCAAAAGACATACATTTCACTACTAGTTCCCTACCCAGTCACTATTACAGTAATCTTGGTCTGAAGACCAGTCTCTGAATTTAAACTTCCTCACTAGTCAACCCCACACAATTGCTATTAATGCCAACAGGCATAATATATGCAATGAATAAATTACCATTACAAAGTTAATGATTGGTAGAACTGAGGCCAGATTTTGAGTTTACTATTCTTATTCTAGTAGGTTTGTTAGTCCTTTTGCTCAAATCTTCTATTATTTCCACACATTGGCTTTGGTATACCTTGTAGGCCAACATTGCGCAAGATATTTTTCATTTAAAAAAATAATCCTGGGACGCCTGGGTGGCTCAGTTGGTTAAGCGGCTGCCTTCGGCTCAGGTCATGATCCCAGCATCCTGGGATCGAGTCCCACATCGGGCTCTTTGCTCGGCAGGGAGCCTGCTTCTCCCTCTGCCTCTGCCTGCCACTCTGCCTGTGCTCGTTCACTCTCTCTCCCTTTCTCTCTGACAAATAAATAAATAAAATCTTAAAAAAAATAAAATAAAAATAAAAAATAAACCTTTCACCTTCACCTCCAGAGCTCCTGAACAAGTTACTCTCTTAACTAGGGCTGTCGGTCTCTATTGTCATGGGTATTCACCTCTGAGAAGGAGAAAGTATAACCAATAAGTATGAGTCTAGACCTCTCTGTGTTTTTTGGTACTCTTACTAACTTCTACCCATAAAATATCTATGGTCATTTTGGGTTAGAGTCTACCAATTTGTATATACTTTATAGAATGTAGAAAACAGTACAGAGTCTCATAGAAGCAATTTAATGATGTAGAATTTACTATAGAATATAATACTTGTATTTATTGAAAGAAAAAAAACAGTAAATAGAGTCCTTATTTTAGATATTTTACCAAAATTATTTTTTATACTGCTTACAATATTTTATTCACTCTTCTTACCAAGAACTACCTTTAAAAAATCATTTGCCATAATAAGGACCTTTAATTCACAACTGTTAATTCTGCTGAAATGTCAGCATTGCCATATTCTGACCATAGTGGATTGAATCTTGGCATATATTTGAACTGCTCCAGGTCCGAATCCCTAGACTTACAGTAACCAGTCATGGGACCTGAGCAAATGGCTTAACTTTCCTATGTCTCGGTATTCCCACCTTTGAAATGGGGATGATATGGGAATGCAAGCTCAAGTAGCCACTGTGTAAAAAAGTATGGAGATTCCTTAAAAAGTTGACAGTAGAGCTACCTTATGACCCAGCAATTGCACTACTTACCCCAAAGAAACAAATGTAAAAGGGAGCACCTGTACCCCAATGTTTATAGCAGCAATGTGTACAATAGTCAAACTACGGAAAGAACCCAGATGTCTATAGACAGATGAATGGATAAAGAAGATGTGGTATGTATATACAATGGTATATTACTCAGCCATCCAAGAAAATGAAACCTTGTCATTTTCAATGACGTAGATGAAACTAGAGGATATTATGCTAAGTGAAATAAATCAATCAGAGAAAGACAATTATGATATGATCTCACTCATACGTAGAATTTAAGAAAATAGATGATCATAGGGGAAGAGGGAAAAATAAAACAAGATGAAATTAGAGAGGGAGACAAACTATAAGAGAGTCTTAAACATAGAAAACAAACTGAAAGTTGCTGGAGGGGAAAGGGGGGGAGGGGTTGGGGTACCTGGGTGATGGATATTAAGGAGGGCACGTGATATGATAAGCACTGGCAATTATATAAGACTGATGAATCACTGAACTCCATCTCTGAAACTAATAATATGTTATGTGTTAATTAATTGAATTTAAATTAAAAATAAAAAAAACAAAAAATGAAATGGAGATAATAATAATTTCCTTGGAAAGATTGTTCTGAAGTTGAGAATGAGAAGATGGAAGGAAAACCACTAGAACATTATGTTACTTTCCAGGAACTATCATTGCCAGAGTTCTTTGACATTCCAGGAGACAGAACTAAAGAGAAATCATGAGAAGTTACAGGTAGGTAGATTTCAGAAGCATGACAAAAAAAAGCCCTTCCATCTTTCTGCTACTAATTTATGATTAGGGGAATTAAATTCCTTTTCTGCCCCTGCCAATAACTTACTGTGTTACTTTCATTAAGAATGTCTTTCCCAAGCAGGTAGAGTTAAGTTCCCAATCTGTGCAAAGAAAATTCAGCCTTCAGGTAATCTTGCTCTTCCTCTCTTCCCCTACGTTCAATCAAGGACAGTCTTCTAAGTTCATTCTTTAAAACACTAACATCTGATCCTTCTTCATTCCCATGCTATTGCTTTAGGGCAACTTTGTCCCTTTTTAGCAGGGTCTCTCCGGTTCTTATTGGGATGTATGTATTTTTTTTTAACTTTTTTTTTTTAAAGATTTTATTTATTTATTTGTTAGAGAGAGAGAGAGCGAGCACAGGCAGACAGAGTGGTAGGCAGAGGCAGAGGGAGAGGGAGAAGCAGGCTCCCTGCCGAGCAAGGAGCTCGATGTGGGACTCGATCCCAGGACGCTGGGATCATGACCTGAGCCGAAGGCAACCGCTTAACCAACTGAGCCACCCAGGCGTCCCGGGATGTATGTATTTGGGGGTTTACTTTTATTTACTTGTTTATTTTTTTTTTTAAGATTTTATTTATTTATTTGTCAGATAGAGAGAGAGCACAGGAGCGAGCACAGGCAGACAGAGTGGCAGGTAGAGGCAGAGGGAGAAGCAGGCTCCCTGCTGAGCAAGGAGCCCGATGTGGGACTCGATCCCAGGACCCTGGGATCATGACCTGAGCCGAAGGCAGCCGCTTAACCAACTGAGCCACCCAGGCGTCCCGGGGGTTTACTTTTAAAAAAAGAAACTTTCCCTGGTTTTAAAATGCAAGTTTGAGTATTTTAAAATTTACTTGGAAATTTTCTCTGTAGTTGTAGTTCTTATATTGTAGACAGCATGTTGTACACACTACTAACTTTAAGGGATATTCTACACTTTCTCCTACCTTATATCTTTGCATATGCTGTTCTTTCTACTTATAATACCCTTCCCTGCCCTATACTATTCTTTCCCTCTTGGCAGTCCCATGAGACTGTGAGTTCCTTGTGGTCAGTTCTCTCTTTTGGTACTTTCATTTGTGTGTGTGTGTACGTGTGTGTGTGTGTGTAGGAACATCTTATGAACTTGTGTGATGGTACAGTGCATTTTTCTATCAAAATTATTTGTGATAAATAAGTATGATTGTTCTTTTGCATAGTGTCCCGTGACTAGAATGATGTCTGATTCTTAGTTAAACACAGTCATGCAAGAAAATGTTTTGGGAACTTAAAAGGAAGATGTATAACTTTCCTATGGTAAATTCTTATTAAGAATCATTTAGACACTTATGGCATTAAGTGTTAGTCTCCTGCACTAGGCTAAGACTATCTTATTCATTTTATGTTTCCAGCATTTTCCACCATACTTCACACAGAGTATGTGTTCAATGAATAAGAAAGGAAAAATAAAATAAGCACAAGTGTCAAATTAGTGCTAAAACCAGACCAACTAAATTCTTATGAAACACAGAGCAGTCACTATTTACAGAAGTAGTACCTGCTATTTTTTTAAATAAAGTCAGAATAATATATATTTTTCTCTTAGTACTTATTAGGTGTATGCTTAGTATCAAACGCACTTCATGAGTATGATATTCATTAATGCATTCTTTTATTTATTTATTTATTTATTTTTTATTTATGTATTTGACAGACAGAAATCTGAAGTAGGCAGAGAGGCAGGCAGAGAGAGAGGGGGGAAGCAGGCTCACTGAGAGCAGAGAGCCGGATATGGGGCTCGATCCCAGGACCCTGGTATCATGACCTGAGCCGAAGGCAGAGGCTTTAACCCACTTGCCACCCAGGCACCCCTAATGCATTCTTTTTTTGAAGATTTTATTTATTTATTTGATGGAGAGAGAGAGATCACAAGTAAGCAGAGAGGCAGACAGAGAGAGGGGAAGCGGGGCTTGATCCCAGGACCCTGAGATCATGACCTGAGGTGAAGGTAGAGGCTTAACCCACTGAGCCACCCAGGCGCCCCTCAATAATGCATTCTTCACAAAACCTAACAAATAATAGAAGACTTCATTATGGGTGCCAGACCTATGGGTGCTACTGAATAAGACTTAACAGCTAATAAGATTGTGACAAAATGTTTACTCTTTATATTTAAATGTTACGTTTATAAAAACTTTGGATAGGAAATCAAATAATCAGGAATAAGCATTATAAATAAGCTTTTAAATTTCTTACAGTTGAAGTCATATCACTGGCATGCTATTTGTAAAACTCTATTAATAGAGTTTATGCCATGACTGGTCTAAACGATACTTGATAACTAATGGTGAGAGGGCACAGACTGATATTTAAGATGTGAGGCTGCACCATGGTAACTTTGATGGGTTATTTTATATTACGGATAACCAGATATGACATTTTTTAAAAAGGTCTGGATCACTCAAGAAAAGGAACGGCTTATTGCACCGGTGGGAACTGCTCCTTAGCATAGCTTAAAAAATAGATAAATGGATAGAGAGGCACACAGAGAGAGTGAGAAAGAGAGATGAGAGGTAAGGTTTCTTTTTTGGTGGGGGGGATGCTTTTGAGAAAAGAGTCGTGCTCTATACTTTGTAATAAATCTAAAGAGAGTAGTAAATCCTTCTAAAATCAGTTGTGTAGCTTGCTCTTAAAATGATGACACAGTCCGTTCATTGTGGTTAAAAATCCATTCTGGGTTGCTTTAGAATACAGTGTGCCCTTTTTACAAGCTTGACTGTTATTGTACATTTTCTCTTTTGTGTAAGGTCACTTAGTCAGATTAAACTGTTTGCTACAATACTACTTCCCCAACTACACATGCCTGCTTTCCAAGAGTGATATTATGATGAAGGTGGTAAGAACCAGCCGCCGCACAACGAACTGTACCCAGTAGACAGCTGAGTAGGTATAGATGTGGAGGGTAAGCCTATTTCCTACATTTTTCCAAATGCAATCCTAGAGATATATGTAAAATTTGTATCTGGGGGAAAGTAAGCATTCAATAGAATTTGCCAAGTAAAGCACAGGACAATTGTTTTTTTTGAAATCAGGTACTAAGAAAAATAAACATAAACATAATTATAAATAAAAAAGAAATACTAAGCATCATTTATTCATTCTATCAATAAAGATTATTAAGGGCCTACTTTGTACCACGCACTCTTCACTATTTGCAAATAAAACGGACAAAAATTAAAGTGAAAGTAGAAACGTATCGAACCAGTAGCAATCACAAAGCTGACAATGGTTGAAACATGCTTGGTTCGCTGGGACTTGGCACAAGGACTACATATTCTCAACTTCCATCTCCTGAATAGGTTATGTTTTTCCTGGGTTTTCAAATCTTTCCTCACAAACCTAATTCTGACAGTTCTTAAAGTTGCCTGATCAGTTAAGCCCGGTGAACACCTCCTATGATAACAAAGAAAATCAAATTGGAGAAAACATCTTCAGTGCTGACTTCCGGCATCTAAGATTTGACGGCAGTGTGTGTCTTCTGAGCGCCTCTCGCCGAGAAGAGATAATGCATATGAAGATAGTCACAATTGTGGGTTCAGTCATATCAGAATGTGATTTATGCCAAAATAGATCTGGGAATGTCAACAATTGCAGAAGAAATGACAAGTTTTAAATTCCTCAAAAGAGGAATGAGTTCAGTAATGATTTAACTTTTTTTTTCTTTTTTTTTTTTTTGGCTATTGCAATGTGGAACACAGTCCTTTCTTGCAAAGATTTAAATTTTTTTTTTTTTCCTTAAGCAAGCCTTAGGAGTCTAATAAAATGTTATAAGTCTACAGAACAACACATATCTAAGTGTTTTTACCCTCCTGGCATATTTTTGGCATGATATGACTTTTACCATTAAAAAAAATTGAATCGAAATGCCACTGAGAGAATTTCAAGTAAACAAAGCATCAGCTGAAAGCACGGTGCCTCCATGTGCTGGGAGCTCCAACAGACAGTCATCTGCAAATGGCCAACTTTAATTCAATTCCTGGCACCATTGGCCGTGCTGAGAATTCTCCTATCTCTTCACACCAGGGGTTTGCTCTTTTAAGCATTGCTCCCTGAAGGGAAGGAAAAACTAGAGAGAGAGGATTTCCAATGACCCTGCACAGATGAATGGATATGTCAATGGTGAATATTGGTTCAGCTTTGAAACAGAGAATCCTGCAGTGGTCTCGCTTCTCCAGCCCTTCTCCACTAGCGTGAGTGTTGCCAAAGACTTGTGTGAGCAGGGATCTTTAAAAGATTAGGACAGAGAATGAGAAAGTGAGAGCACAAACAGGGGAAAAAAAAAGACAAAATGCTTTTTAAAAAATTAATGATAGTTTAAATGTTTGGGAAACTGAATTCTCGAGAGATGAGTAAAAGAGTATCAACGTTGGTGTTACTGAAGCTTTCCATTTCGAACTTGAGACACTGAAAGGAAATTCCAAAACACTAATTGCTCATAGAGTCAATTAAGTAATCTAGTGTCCATCTAACAGGTCTTGAGGCACAATTAACTCCTGAGTTGAGGACTAAGCACTTGGAATTGTAGTCTTTTCCTTGCCAGGGTTATAACGAAAGCACACACACACACAGCAAAAAAAGCGAAGAAACATCAATTCCATTTTGTTTGGGAGATGAGAATTTCAGTTACTAATCTTGCAACTGGGTAGATGTAAAAATTCTGCCCGAATAACTGCTGAACAGGCATTTATTTTCACATGCTTTATGGCTAGTTTTCACTCAGCTATCAATCAATCAATTATGCTGTGACATGATGTAATTTCCTAATCATACTAATATTCATGCTTTTATCACTATCAAACCTAGAGCACATACATTTCAATGAGACAGAAGTCTAATTATTTAAATGTTAGAGCATATTACATCTCCAAGGCTGTTTCCTTTATGAGTTTTTCTCCACTAAAAGAAATCTAATTTAATTGCAAAGGGAAAAGTATATTAAACAGCATTTTACCCTTCCAGTGAGCAAAACTGATTTTTTTTTTTAACAGATCCCAATAAGTACAGAATTTTTTATGGACCCTTATTTAAAATTAATGTTTTTTTTCTTGTTAATAAAAGTAGAGTAATAGAATTTCATCATAAAAAGGAAATGGTAATCATACTCAAGGTGAAAAAGAAAATATTTTTATTTTTTTTTCCATGCTCTTGACCTGAAAAAAATATTATAAAGACTAACTAGGAATTGCTTTACATCCCCAAAATATGATTTTGCACTATCTCTTATGACTGGCTTAGTTCTCAGGGTGTTTTTCCTACACTTAAAGTGGTTCATACTGAAAAACAACACTTGAATCATTTCAATGTTAATGTGACAGGTGCCAGAGAAAAGTTTAAATTTTTCAAGCAAGACCACTTGCCCTGATGCATTTGTTACAATCTATAATTACAGGCTCTATTGTGCAGATTACTTTAAAGGCAATAAATCTTCTACCCGGTATAAGTTACACATGGCAAACATATACCGTGTTCCCTCAGATCTTTGTAAGAAAAATAATTCAGACTCAGTTGCTACAATAATCACTTCCTACAGTGCTCTGAGGCCAACAGTCTGCTCAAACCATGGATATAGCTCCTTGGATACACTGTCTTAAAAACACAATTTTCATGATAGTTCTGAAAATTCCATTATTCTCTTCAGAGGGGAATGAACACAGATATTTGAAACCAAGCAGGAAAAAGTTACACCATGAACAAAAACAACAAAAATCCCAAAGGCATTATTTTCCAAGTAGGAAATCAGTTATTTTTCCAACCAATAAAAATTGTCTTTTCTAAATTTCTCAAGGAGGACTAAAATGCACTGGGGATTCCTTTTGTACATTACCTATGTAGTTTACTGCTGTTCACCTGCTATTCCAATATTTTAGTTTTTTGTAAACATAAATAGGTACATGAATATTTTAGGCATGAAGTTAGGTTAATTCACTTTTCAAACTGAATTCTTATTGTATTCTTCTCCTTCATCTTCTTCCTACTATAATTATTATTATCCAAGTGTTGTCTTTAGTGTTACAATAACTACTCTGCTGAAAAGCTATTTCATATGAAACTACAGAAAAGTACACACACTTGTACACGTGAAAAGGAAGGGCTTCCTGCAAGAGGTTTCATATGACCTTTACATTTACTTTTAAAGCAAAAAGCATTTGGAGAAAATTTCCATGTGTTTCAGAATTAGCATATCACTATGAAATAGTAAACTGCTTTTTAATTATGAAAGACTGATGTATTTAATCAAGTTAACAAATACAGGACACATTGAACTGGAAAATTTCACAACTTTGAACTAAGGAACAAGAATGCAAGGATTAAAAAGATTCAGTCTTTTCCTAATCATTTCCGTGAATACCTCACCCAGCGACGATTCACTGTACCATTTTCCTCCAGCAGCACACCTTCTCCTGCCTCCCTGGTATATATGCTTATGTGTGTGTCTATACATGTATTTCTACAATTAAGTTTCGACTGTTTTTATTTTATCCATTTCTGCTCAGGAAACAAGCAATCATTTGTAAGAACTGACTTTAAATATGTTTTACACTTCTAAGGGTCTGTACTTAGAAAGCAATTTAATTCATTTCTCTGGAAATGAAGTTTCTTATGTGAGCAGAAACTCAGAGCTGGACGACAAATCAAGACCTACTCACTTGGGAAAAAAAAAAAAAAAAGGAAAAAATCCGACAGTTTGGATTGTCTGCCAGGTCTCTGAACTATATTTAGTTACATAAAAGACAGGGTTAACAAAAACACACCTGAGCAGGACAGCCGTGTCATCTTATGCTAAAGACAAAAAGCCTAAAAAGCCAAAACTCCCTCAACATGTCCTTGATCAAATATTTAAAATAAAACTGGTATATATGAGCCCTGGCCCTTTGAACCTCAAGTTTCCTACACCGTGATAAATACCCGGGATCCCCAAAGAGTCTTCCTTGTCCCTTAACAGACTGTTTGGCATCAAGTGCTCAGTGGGCTGGAAACCCACAGGCAGCCAGGGAGGGACAGCACAGACGGAACCGTGTTTACTCTGTCAGGGACAGCTGATTAGGATGACACCAACTCTTCACATTAAACCTGCTAAGCAGGGCTTTACCCAGAGGGCTTCCTGAACCTGGAAGCACTCACCAATGAATTGACAAACTCTGCTATCTGTTAATAACGACGACTAGCTGCTGTGGCTGCTTACACGATGCATGTTAATTACCAACACTCTGAACATGGATCTTCCTCAAACTTCATTTTGAAAAGCTAGGATTATGCAGTTTAAAGTTATCGAAAGAGAGTGTCCACAGTAACTGCATCAGCCTATTTTTGTACTTGACTTATTTCAGAGTCAGGGATTACTAAAGAAGAAGTTCAGAAATCAATAGAAAATTAATAGCAAAAGCTTCAATTTCCTATCACTGAATCACAGAGCTTGAAGGGACTCTGAAGGCCATTTGTTCAGCCCCTGCATCTTACACTTGGTTGGGGGTGGGGCTGGGGGATGGGACCCAGAGCTCTTACAGCTCAGTAGCAGCAACGCCAGAATGAGAACCAAGAACTCCTGCACCAGTCTGGGGAGCTTTCCATGATCCAATCCTTGCTGCTTTATACCTTTTCAGAAAAATAAAAATCCATAGGCTAGAATGTAATCATGATTTCAAAGATGGTCCTCCAGAGGCAAAGGGGATGGAAAAACTGATGAAGGAAAAGAAGACAGAATCACAATGGCAGTAAATCCCATGGGTGGCACTCTTAAAAATAAATCAGATTTAGTACATACAAAACACTCTTAGAATCATGCCATGACCTGTGCTGGTAGCAAGTGGGGATGAGCTTATCCTTCATTTTCCACTTAAAGTTTAGTAAAGTAGTCTGGGATCCATGTGCTTATAGAACCTATGTTCTTTAGGCCACTCAGTCTCCAAATATTTCCAGCAGAATTCAGGGTTATGTATTATGATGCATTTCAGTAATAAAGAACATTTGTCTTTCAAAACTGCATTTTTACTCTGTTGTGGTATAATCATATCCCAGCCTAATTGGATAGACTCATTTGGTTGTCATTTTAGGTAAAAGAAATATTCTTTTTCTATCACTATAGAATATTCTGACTTAGGTCATTTGGGAATGGCTGAGTCATGACTCCTGCATGTAAAATACTCATTGAGAGTTTGTTTTCTGAAAGTACATTTCCTCTTTCGCCATTATCGTATAGTTTCACACACTGTTAGGCTAGGCTGATGCTGATAACTAACACCCTAGTAATCCAACAGAAGTAATGACTGTTTCCCAAGAGCTTCCAGAAATACTTGCAAACCCAGTGGAACAGTGACAACAATGCTAGATTTAGGAGAAAACAAGCCTGGGCAATTAGTCTCAGCATAAGTAATTAGCTGTGTTCACTTAGCCCTTTGATCATTTGTTTCCTCATCTACAAATGGAGTTAGCTTAGACTATCCCTAAGGCCTTCTTTATTTCTACAATGTTATGCTAAGAAACTACTCTAGGGACCAGAGAAATGGGAGGTAGGAGAGTATTCCTTATCTAAGACAACCTAAAATGTATAAAACGCTATGGGTACTCAGAGGAAGGTAGGGTTGGTTATAGATTCTGTCAGGACTCTGGCTTCTCAAAGGCAAGTATTGACTAGGAGTCATCTCTGTCACCACTAGCTAACACAGTTCTTGGCCCATGGTAGGTCCTCATTAATTGTATATCAGATGAGTAAATAAATCTAAGTCTTGTAAGATGGAAGAGTGGCATGGCATTCCAGATAGACTTAACACTGTATGTAAAGGCTTTGCAGATATGAAAGGTTATGGTGTGTTCAAGAAAAGAACTGTACTTAGATCGTGAGGGCTGTGGTATAATAATGGTCAGAAATGAAGTTGGCTTCCATTCAAGAAGGCAACCAAGAATACTTTACGTCTAACCAGTATGTACTAGGAAAGTACATACTTTCCTAGTATGGGAAACACATACTAGGCATGCAAAGAAAAAAATATCCAGACACACACATAAAGAATACATCAACAGTGCCAGGATATTCCAAACAAAGTGGAGTTGCTGGAAGGAGCATAGCAAGGACTAAATTAAACAAGGAGAAGGGAATCAGGTTATCATGTTTCCTGGGCAGGATTCTCTCCCTCTCCTGTCACATTCTCACTCCAAAGCCATGGGGATGACCATGGTGAGCAGAGGAGACCTCTGGCTCCTTGACACTGCTGCAACCCCTATCTTATTCTTGCTTTCCCATATTCCAGCAGGTGTGAGGGCAAGTATCTAACACAGTTCCCTTCCTTGGAAAATGACAAATGGTCATCTTCTAGAAATAATGTCTTGAGGTAAAGCTGGTTTTAGTCACAAAAAAACAGGCCTTAACTATAAGTGCTTCCTAACTAGTTTCCTCTGATGAATCTTTTTTAATACCGAAATGTAAGGAGAGGTTCCAAAAGCAAATTAACATCTGAGAATAACTCAGACTTGGGAGAACACAGTTGTAATTAACTACACAAGAAGTAAATGAGTGGGCCCAGAGAACCAATCTATAATTACAATACTAGTCACCATATACAGTCCAACAAACTTTAAAATTCAATGTAAAATGTAAACAACACTAAATTTATTAGTATAGTAATTAGCAGAAACCATTAGTTAACTATTAATTCATCTCCCTTGTTGCTACCCTTATCTCTGGTGGTCTACAACTTTATGGAAATGTCTTGAGATGCAAAACTCATTTATACAGTGTCAGCTTTGGAGGGGGAAATTATTTTAAACTCTTCTTAAAATAACATTTTTCTACTACCAGTTGCTATATTCTATTGGATTAAAAAACTTAATAGATTATGTTAATATATCTTTTGAAGTGACTCCACAGTCATTTATAGAGAAAAGTTGACCATTACTAAAAAAGGGAAGCATCTGTAGTTATGCTATATTTCATCATCCAAATGTTATGCATTTTCTTAAGGAATTAAATGGGACATTCCTGCATTTTATGCTTTTAGATATCGCTTGAAAAAGAAAATATACTACTGTGATGTCATCAGCCTATGAGTTAAGAATGGATTGTCTTCCAAGGTCAGGAATATCTAGTCATGGAAATATCATTTTACTTGTGTTGGTTATTTTTTCCGGCAAGTCCACGGAATGATCTATTAAATACCTCACATAAAAATATTAAGATCTACTCTGGCTAAGCTTGTTCACGTGAAGGCACTGTCTGCGTGGAATGTGAGGTCTGAGTTACAATTATATAGGCTTAAAAATCACTGGCTGGGGCCCAATCCTCAACATTTACCTAAGAAAAGGTATATGTCCAGGTCAGTCATTCTTTAATTTCTATATATTGGAGAACAAAAGTACCTTGTACATGTGAGACGATCCTCCAAACTTCTAACTGTAAGAAAAAAGTCATTAAGAAATCCAGAGCATGGACTATATTTGCATATTTAATTTGATCACTATCACACAGCAATTTCTAGTACAAATTAAGGATGAAAATTATTATTTTTTATTACTCCTGTTCATAAGACTATTAAAATAAATAATAATTTGGGATATATAGCTTTTGGTAAATGGATGGAAAATTTTCTTTTCTGGTTGTTGCAATTTTGCTGTACTCTCAAATGAAGAGCAATATAGATCAAATAAGTAAATGTACACAAAATTCTACAACTGTATTATAGGACTAATTTAACATAAGTTTCCTATATAAAGAAATGCCTTTGTTCTGTTACATCCTCTTTTTGTTAACTAAAATTAAAATTACTCAAGTAATGTGTATTACTTATTTAAAGGCATAATTCATTGTTGCCATGTTACTTATAACAGAAACTCTATAATAAAGTTTTAGGAGTATTGTGCATTTCGTTGAAAACATACACTAAGGTAACAAGCTAAAAAGATAGGGGCTCATAACCAACATTTTATTTTTCAAGCCATGGGAGTCCTAGTACATCCAAAATTTTGCGATGATAAATCCAAACACTTCACCTCATTTCATTTTTTTTTACAGAAACACAGCTGTAACATGTTCCATTGACATGATGATAAAGTCAAAGTAGTAAGAAAACAGACTTTATTATTGTTCTCTAAGGATTAGCATATATATATGCACCTCTCGACCAAATAAACACTTCTTTATAAACATGAGGTCAGTTTTTGTACCATTCTATTGGAACAAGATAAATAGGGACCGCCACCATCTCTGTTGACAATACATTGGTCTCACATTAATTTGATTGAAGGTGGCTTGCCAACACATCTCACTTTCCCCATTTGAGAGCACTCAGATAAGAAAAACACAGTGATGTTTAGCAGATAGGCCTGGTGACACAATAGAACGCAGCTCATTGAAGAAGTGTAATTATAGTGATTACTTCAGAAAAGAGAGCAGATACACTGATGGGAAGAAGTAAACATTGCCACAATTACAAGGAGCACGGCTCTCTTTTGGTGCAGATAGAGGCGTCCCAGACAACACCAGCCTAGCAGTAAGAACACAGAAAAGCTTTGCAACTTAACAACATAAAAGCTCGAAAGGTTACAAAATGGCATAAGCCAATTTGTCAAAGTGCTGGAACAAAGGGCCCCGTCTGTTTTGGGTAAATTCAATATATCAAATAGATGAGCCAAACAGAGAAGTTCCTCCTACAATTAGAACTAGGTACAAACATCAGGAAAGTATGCCCCCACAGGAATGAATGTAATCTGCAGATGCTTTGTAAAGCTGTTATTTTCATGGCTCTGAAAAAGAACCAGTGTGGGTGTCTAGTTCTCTCAGATTCCATGAGACCAGCTATAGAGACAGGGAGGCATGTATAGAATCCACGGGCACCACATTACCCAAGAATCATATCATCATCTGACAAAAGGAGGGGAAAATTTCACTTCTCTCCGGTCCACTAGATGAGATTCAAGCAGAAAAACAGGGCTTGAAAAAGGACCTGGAGCTCAGCTAGTATAACCCTTGCCTGCCATTTTGAAGAAACAGAGACTTCCAGAGGTTTACAGCCTGGCCTCAGATGGCACAGCAAATTAGTGAAAACAGGACTTGAACCCAAGTCTCCCAACCAGCTCCGTTTTCCACCCAAACCGAATGGTTTTTCAGTAACAAGTCTTACGGAATAAGAACTGTTTAAATACATTTTTACTGTAAAAATTATAAAATACGGGACGCCTGGGTGGCTCAGTTGGTTAAGCAGCTGCCTTCGGCTCAGGTCATGATCCCAGCATCCTGGGATCAAGTCCCACATCGGGCTCCTTGCTTGGCAGGGAGCCTGCTTTTCCCTCTGCCTCTGCCTGCCACTCTCTCTGCCTGTGCTCGCTCTCTCTCTCTCTAACAAATAAATAAATAAAATGTAAAAAAAAAATTTATAAAATACTTCAAAAGCATTTGAGTAATCTTGTTTGATGATCACCAAATCTCTGTGAGGTCTCTAGAGATTTTTTTTATGCCAGGTATGTATGTGCCTATATATGTATGGATGAAAAAAAAGAGAGGCAGAGAGAAAGAATGTGGTAGCTGGAGAGACAGGGTAAGAGAGTGATAGACGAGTGAGTGAAAAAGCCAAAGAATGTATCAGAGAGACACACACAGATACACCCCCTACATCCCAGGCACTGGCACAGCCAGGCAGAAAGGGAGAGACAGTGGGGGCTTAAAGGACTTGCCCAAGGTCAAAAGCTGCACCTCGAAGCCAGTATTGAAATCCAAGTCCCTGTGCTCCTTTGACAAGCATTAATGAAGGCTCCGAGCCATCAGAAACAGAGGTGAATTAGACTACCACTAGTTAATTTTATTTTTGGTTGTATTTCTTTCATTTTGGCCCCCATCACCCCCTTACCTCCGAATAGGATGATTAGAATGGAATGGGTAAAATATTCTTAATAGAATCAAAGCAGTGGTGATTGTCTACATGGTTGAAAGCGTAACTTTTCTCTGTGAACAGTTAGCTAAGTCCTGCCTTAGGAAATAACATATCAAGTGAAACTTACCTTTCTGCTCTCATTGGGGATTTAATGACCTACAGCTGGGGTTCTTAACCTGGGATTCATGGATGCATTTGACTGTAGCTGTAAACTATTGATACTGTATGCAAAATTTAGAGCATATGGGCATTTTCTCGACAGAGGGTCCAATGTGATTCTCAGAGGCCTCTCACTCAGAAACATTGTAAGTTTGTAGAAGGACTAATGACAATATGTACCTTTTTTTGTATATCAAAATTTAACTATCAAATAATCTGAACAAAACAACTCTTTTTAGAAAACTGGTGATAATCTTCAGTGCTCTCAAACTCTGTTAAGTTTTTGGGTGCCTGGGTGGCTCAGTTGGTTAAGCAACTGCCTTCGGCTCAGGTTATGATCCTGGACTCCCAGGATGGAGTCCGCATCAGGCTCCCTGCTTGCCAGGAAGCCTGCTTCTCCCACTGACCTCTCTCCTCTCATGCTCTCTCTCTCAAATAAATAAATAAAATCTTAAAAAAAAAAACAAAAAACAAAACTCTGCTAAGTTTTTGTCTTGAGGTTAATAGCAAAATATTTCCCCATAGTTTTTGCTCTAGCCACTTTTAAAAAAAAATTATTTTATTAACATGTAATGTATTATTTGCCTCTGGGGTACAGGTCTGTGAATCATCAGGCTTACACATTTCACAGCACTCACCATAGCGCATAACCTCCCCAGTGTCCATCACCCAGCCACCCCTCCCCCCCCACCCCTAGCAACCCTCAGTTTGTTTTGTCAGATTAAGAGTCTCTTATGGTTTGTCTCCCTCCTGATCCCATCTTGTTTCATTTTTTTTCCGTGGATCTCTATGAAAAGGATGTGAGAAAGTGAATTTCATTTTGAAGGGACCATGGCCCAATTCATAACTAACTTCATTATGTTTGGGATGGTTTGGTAGTAATACCAAATTGGTAAGGCCTTTTATTTTCTTATAAAGCAAATCCTATATAAAATATATTGTATTTGTTTTATTCATGGGCTGTGTTGTTCACCAACATTGGAAGAAACTTTTTTTAAAGATTTATTTATTTTAGAGAGAGAGAGAGCACAGGCGGAGGGGTTGAGGGAGAAAGAAAGAGAGAGTCTCAAGCAGACTCCCTGCTGAGCCCAGAGCCCAACACCAGGGCTCGATCTTACAACCCTGAGACCATGACATGGGCCAAAATCAAGGGTCAGATGCTTAAGCAACTAATCCACCCAGACATCCCTGGGACAAATATTTTTGAAGCTAAACCAAAGGTAGTCATCTCATATGTTGGTACCTGTTAAAGTTGTCAGCGTTGTTTGCTTCCAAATTAAAGCAGAATTATAAAAAGGACTCATCTGTAATGCTAAGTAAGGCACAACAATATTGAGGTCATGGAGATAAGACAGGGACAAAGAATTAGAAAATGAATACTGTGGCAGCTGATTTCCAAAATGGCCTTCAATCAACCACACTTCCCAGCCTTTCTTCAGTCACCTCCAACAGTGAACTGTCAGATCCTGGCTCCCTTTCCACAACAGAATACCACAGAAGCAGCACTGGGCCAGTTCTAGATGTTAAGCTTTCACACTTCAGGAGGTTCGGTCTTTAATGTAAGAAGCAGCCACTCGTGAAGAGGCCACCAGAGAGGCCATGGTGAGAGGATGAGGCTCTCAGACTAACGTAGATAGAAGCCTGGCTGGTCAGTGTCTCAGCTGAGCCTGAGTTTCCCACAGTCCCACCAATGTACCAGACACTTGAGTGACCATACTGAACATTCCAGCACATGCCATCATGACAGCAGCGCCATCCGATATCATCTTGAAGAACTGCTTATCTGTGCCAGTCGACGTCCATACTCAGGAGAAATAATATATTGTTATTGTTTTAAGCCAAGTTTTTTAATTTTTTTTTTTTTTAATTTACTTGATAGACAGAGATCACAAGTAGGCAGAGAGGCAGGCAGAGAGAGAGGAGGAAGCAGGCTCTCCGCTAAGCAGAGAGCCCAATGCGGGACTCAATCCCACGACCCTGAGATCATGACCTGAGCCAAAAGCAGAGGCTTAACCCACTGAGCCACCCAGGTGCCCCTTAAGCCAAGTTTTGAGGTGATTTGTGAAACAGCAAAAACCAAAATTAAGGTAACATGGCATGAATACCGAGTCTACAAGAGGAAATTTAGAAGATGATAAAGTATAAGTAACTGAGGTTTATCCCTGTTGAGCACGAAAGAAAACATTTATTAAGTACTAACTAAATTGACCACCACTTATCTCATTAAACCTCATCACGACACTGACAAAAAGAGCATAACATTACTGAGCAACATTATTGCCCAAGGTCGCATAGCTAGAAAGTGAAAGGGCAAGAAATTGAGCACAGATTTTATTTCACAGCCACGATGATTGACTCATTCTATTACAGTGGGCAGGTTGAGAAGAGGGAGAAGAGGGAAGAAAAGAGGAAGACTGACACAGAGAGAGAGGCATGGCATTCAATGACTGGTGACGGAAACCCTTCTTAAGCATACCCACACTTTAGAAAGTAGGAAGATTCCCTATTATTTTACCTATGTTAGCAACCAGTCATCATTATTACGGGTCCTATGTTGTAGCTGCAGTGTGTCGTAATATAATAGGCGCTCGGGGACACATAGATTTACTTGGTTCTATATTAAAATGATGTATGTAAATCAGTTACATACATGTTCCTCTTTCCGATTTTTAGATATTTTGCTTCCCTCTTGCTGTAAGGCTGTCTCTTATCTCTAGGAGGCACGGAAAACCTGACAACCAAGTTACATGATCTGTGTAAAGAAAGAACATGGCTTCAAAGTGAGAGTGTGCAGGACTTTCCGAGGAACGAAGTGCATGTGCCTTCTCACGTAAAACTCAGCGTCTGGGATAGCTGATAAGTCAGTCCTGGATGAAGAAGTCTTTAGTTAGGTAATGACTTCCTTGCAATACTGTGACAGGAGCTAAGGGCATAGTTTCTGTTCTAAAGAGCTCTCTGCCCCGTGGACAGCCTGGTGGGTTTCCAACTGGGCTCAGTGGGAACGAGGGGTCTGCGCCAATCCAACAAAAAAGGTTTTACAGATACTGCAATTAAGTATTTTCTGACAAGGGCTAAAGACTGAAAAACATCCTTTCATTGCTTTTATCCGTTTTATATTTTGGGTTCTGAGTCTGACTTGGTTTGAAAACAAAAAATTTTACTGTCGGAATACTTGAGAAAACCAGCGCTTTGAGAGAAAGCGCTGTGCAACGCTGAAGCTGGGTGATGGAGCTGCGGGGTTCCCTGGCTTAGAGACCTTCAATATTTGGCCAATTTTTTTTTCTATGTGCGATAAAAAAATGTAATGCTTTTAAAAATGAGAGCTAACCTTTACCCGAGAAAGTTTACATCGCTGATACACTGCTGGTGGCTACTGTGTAACTCGAACACCTGCAATACTGGCATTGCCTCCGAGCTCAGTTTCATCTACTTGGGAGATTAAAAGACTTTTGATATCACGTCATTACAGTGTCGGCAAACATATTCCTGCTGTACAACACCGGGCCATGTTGGTGTTAGCGGGAAGATAGTCAGCGAGGGCTGCCCAAGGAGTTTCTAAAATGCCAATCGTAAAGGACTTAATTCAAGCAAAACTTATACCTAATAATAATTGCTTCTTTCAAAGTGAACCCAGGGTACTCACTGATCAAAATGTATACAGCTATCCTTTAAGGACATCCAGAATTACTGTTGTCAGGCCTCTAGTTAGGCAGTTCAAATTGCTGAAAACTTTGATAATGACTACTTGGCTATATTTGAATGAAGGTCATTTGCCCCTCCATTCACAGCTCATGCAGTGCCTTTTGTACACGTATATCGGGGTCCTTTACAAAGAACACTAATCAAGACACAAAATAACATTGTGGCAAATGATCTTGTCACAAATTCCATTACACAGGAAAAGCTAAATAAAAAATAACAGCTTTTCTGCCTATATTTAAAAAATTTATATCACTTAGTGTCAGGCAATTCAGAGAAGAGAATCTACAAAGGAGAGGAAAGTGACAGGAAGAGATCCATTAACTCACACACACACACACACACACACGCACACACACTTACCAAATAAAAGTGTTAAGAGTAAACCTGCAAAATTAGCAATTAGGGATAGGATTTTATACATTGTTAACATAATTTACCAAAAAATTAGATAAATTGATAAACTGACTACTGAAATTACTATGGGTAAATATATTCCCCGAAATTTCGACAATAACATACTACCTCGATTTCAATGTTTAACACTTCAAATTCCCGTTGAACCTTGCTAGCTTATAGCCTGCTATGAAAAAGTTCAGGTACTTTTGCTTATTTAAGAAGATGAGTATGCATTATTCCCTCTCCCATCTCTCGGGCCTCACAAACACTCTTTGAACTTCCGTAAACCTCGAACCCACAATTTCTCAAAAATGTCTGTATTTGCTGAGTAATTTTCAGTGGTTCTCAAACTCAATTCTAATTATCATTCCTATTTTATAGGTTAAGAAAACTAGAAGTTGCAGGAAATGAGTGACATTAGCAGAACAGCCCATGCAGGAATTGGCCGATTACTACAGCACAAAGAATACGAACTGATTTTGCCTGAGACAAATATTTTGATCAATTATTTTTCCTTCTCACTAAGGCCCACTGCTTTTATTGGTCTCTCACATATAATTCATATGTATTAATTTGAAGGGAATACTTCAAAAACATTACCTAGCTCATCATAACCTTAATAAATGCTAGATAATTATATATATAAATGGCCTCGAAGAACTCATAAAGACCTAGCTTCACTCACACTGCCTGTCTTCCTACATGCCCTCTCAAACACACCCATACCCACTTCGCTTTAATAAATACGTGTGTTCTGTGCCATCATGCTTTCCTTTGAAAACACTGTGGTGGTGAGTGCTGACAGGAAAAGATTTTCATGTTTACTCACCCCCATTCTTTTATTCATTTAGCATTGAAAGTTTGTCTAATGCAGACAGTCTAGCATCATAGTAATTAAGAGGCAAAGTCTGAGCCAGATGTCCAGAGTTTGGATTTTAATCCAACTACGTACTAATCATATGGCGACTGGCAATTTAATTCACCAGTGTGGGTCTCAGTTTTTTCATCTGTTAAGTGGCACTTCCCCATAGGATCTATGTGTAGATTAAATGAGCTAACCCATGTAATGTGCTGAGAAAGACTCGTACATAATACACACTAGATAAATGTTAACTATTTCTATCACCTTCCAGGTCCTGTGCTAGCCTCTGAAGGTGCGGTGGTAAATCAAAATAAGTCCAGTGCCCAGCCTTGTTAAATATATGTCTAGGCTTTGAGCTTGATGCACTATTTCCTCTTATTAAAATATATTATAAGGTGGCTATAGGACAACAAAAAGACTTTATCAATGAGGGAAAACTAAAGAAATAGAACTTTATTTAAAACTTTATATGTTACTGCTTCTAGTATGGATAAATTTGTGTGGCAATAACATTATCAATATTTCCAGGACCAAATTATGTTTTCAGCATATTTTGTGATGTATTGATTACCTTAAAACATTAGTATTAATGTTTTAATATTATTAATAATTTAATATTATTTAATTTTAATATAAATTTAATTTTATATTATAATTATATTATTATATTATATTATAATAATATAATATAATATTATTTAATTTTAATATAAATTTAAATTTAAATTAATTATTATATTATTATTAATAATATTTAATATTAAATAATTTAATATTAATAATATTAATATTAATACTAATAAGTATTAATATTAGTATTAATATTTTAAAATATCATTGCTAAAGTTTTATATCAGAAAGTTATCTATTTTAAGCTTGTGATTTTAAAATACTTATGTAACCTAAGTTTATTTAGAACAACACCTTCCCCTTACCAGTGAATCTCTGTCCATAAGATGGACATCAGTGCAAAATGAAAATGGATTTAATGCAAAAGAAAGGTACTTTTCAGGAGGTCTTCTTTCCTTCCTTCTTTCTTTTTTTACTATTTATTTTAGGGACATTTACATGGACACTTTTTTCCTTTTTCCTTTTTTCTGAAAATCATAAAAAGCAAAAGGATGTGTTGAAGGTCTACGTCCAATGTTACCTAAACAATCTATGGTACGGACTTTAGTTTACATAGATGTCTCGCTACTCTGGAGCCAAGAGCTAATATGAATCTAAAAAGAATCTGAGCGCTACAGTTTCCACGAGTCTCATTTTGAGTAGGTAAGAGTCTTGACCTATGAATAATCTTGAGGACTGGAAAAAGGAGTTTTCCCACTTAATTAACTCTTGTTCTTATTCTCACCTCCTATTACTGATTTCATTCCATTTCCAGGACTATAACAGAGATCACATTAGAATCCTGGACAGGATGTTGCACAACATCTAATATATTGTATAATCAATTGTGTTTGAATGGAGAGTATATCAGGATGATCAAAAGTGCCTGTAAAATTGTAATTGTTTAGAGCCAATGACCTCATGTCATTTGGCTTTAATTTTGGCCTATTACGTAAAACCAACGGTATTAAGAAAAGATGGTGACAATCAGGATCCCACTCGGCCTCAAGAGCACTAATGCTGGACTCTACGTAACTACTTGTTTAGGGTAGTTGGCACTTTGACCCACTTTCAATCTTAGTAATATGAATTGGGGTGTAACTCAATGCTGTATGTAACTTCTAAGCACCAAGCGCATCATCACGAACTGGGTTAAGATTGTTTTGTAAAGAGAAGATATATACAAGGGACTAGACCTCCATATGTGTGAATCTCTATGCCTCATTATTTTTCTTAAGCCCTCACATTTAATCACTTTGCATGAACAATGTAAAGAAAAGAGGGAAGGGGGGATATTTTACTAATTTCCAAAAATGGAAGAATCCAATCAGGAGACTGATCGATTCTGGAGAAAACTGTGGCCTGGAATTAGAAGTTGGACCAGGGGTTTCTAATGTGAGCTTTACCAGCTCTGTTATCTTAAGACTCCATTCTAAAATATACTGTGTTAAAAATATATGTATGTATTTGCACACATATGCATACACACACACACAGTGCATATCCAAGAAACTTTTTGGTCTTCTCTAAGAACTGGCTTCCAACTAGAAAATATGGTATCTCAGGCCATGACCCTTTCCAAACTGAAGTAGCCAACACTTGGCAAATCATGACCTGTATGCAGCTTGTGGCCCACATGGATCCTACCCATTTATTTAACAAACCTCACATGTATTAAGTACCATTCATCAACATATATATCCAGAGATATATAGATAAACTATGTAGGACCTCACAGTGGAAGTTGGAAACAAGATCACAAGTAATTGTTAAATAATGTAGTATGAGGTGTAACAAAAATAGATAGCAGTAGTTTTACAGCCTGTGATATGTTGTCAGTTGAGCCTGAAAATACAGAATACACGGTTTGGAAACGTCACACATACCATATTCCTTCCATGTTCCCGGCCTCCAACCATCAAGTTCTGCCACTACCTTTTGTCACTAATCATCTCCTCACTGAAAAGGTAATCATATTTTTATTTATAACTCATGACTAATAAATTCATTGTGATATGTTGTATTGGCAAATCTGATACATTCCAGACTCTTGAGGCTGATGCTATCTTTTTTCCACATATAAGCTTGGTTTCTCACAGAAAAATATATGGTTTAAGCTCTAATGCTTAGAGTATCTCTTATAATGAAACATATGTTGCATTACACCACACACACACACACACACAAAACACTGAGATCTACACTTGCAAAGGTTCTACTAATATCCTGGAGTACTTACAAAGTAAGTGGCCTGAGCTAGGGAAGCTTTCATTCCTTCTTCAACACCTTTTGTAACAACTCTTTCAACAACGTCAAATGAGATCAAGGTTAAGAACACTGTTTTAGATCAAATGACTCATATTAGGAACAAGTAGTTTTCCTTTTACAAATAACCAGATATGCAAATAGTGTTAGCAACAAAATATATCTTTCCAAGATTGTTCATGTACAAAATAAATACATCTGTAAGATCACTAATTAACTAATATTACCCACAGGTTGCTGACTCTCACCCTTTGAGATATCCAGAGATAAACTTTTTCTTGATGCTGATGAATGATCACCATATACTGTTTATTTGAGATCAAGAGTTCTAAATATCCAGAAGCTTTAGGGCAAGTTCTGTGACATGCAACTCTAAATCAGACCTAGATTAGAAATGAAACTTGGGTCATAATGAAGCAGTGAGAAAAACAGGAAGGTATCCCATAACACTTGAAAGGCTAAACATATGCTTAGAATAAATCCAGCTTCCAGTTGTAGCCAACCAAGTCAGGACCCACCCTTAGAGGGGTTCATCAAGCCAGATTTCTGTTGTGTGCCTACGCTGAGATCAATGATCAGATTGCTTCTACCTGCCCAGTTAGAAAAATTGGGACACTAGATTTGGCATGGTGGATGGGTTAGAAACCTCCTGAGGAGTCAGAAGCTAAGCTACCAAATGATTAAAATTGCTTCTCACAGGCATTATTTTCCAGTGTTTCATCAATAAGGAAGCAGGTGCCTCTGTACTATTTCACAGGATGGGAATGCTTTCTGGAGTTAGATTGTCAAGAGCTGCTTTTTAAAAAAGCAATACTCTTATCATGGTAAAACTTGCCTGCTGAGTCAAAAGGGAAGTTGGTCTCATCTACCTCTAGAGCCCAGGAAGAATTTAAAATGTAAAGATGCCTGGCATGATTCCAGCTGTTGGCTACCATGGACACTTTTAAATATCCACTCTTATTGATCTGAAAGTATATGGATAAGCAGGTAAACACTATAAATGGATATAATATAAATATGCCTATATTTATATTATATATATTTATATATATAAATGGATACTATATATATATTTTAAAGATTATTTATTTATTTATTTGACAGAGAGAGATCGAGAGATCATAAGTAGGCAGAGAAGCAGGCCGAGAAAGAAGGGGAAGCAGGCTCCCTGCTGAGCAGAAAGCCTGATGCGGGGGGCTCAGTCCCAGGATCCTGAGATCATGACCTGAGCTGAAGGCAGAGGCTTAACCACTGAGCCACCCAGGCACCCTAAATGGATATTATATAAATATAAACATAAAGAAAGCCATCTTTAAAAGTCCAATTGACTAAAAGCAAACAATAAAAAATCTGTACTTTCCTTTTGTCTACATGAGAAATCTGGTTTTACTAGACCCCACTCATGGAGAAACACATAGGCACACACACACACACACACACACACACACACACATAAATGAGTGCCAAGGCATATCTCATTTCTTATAATGAAGAAGGAAGGGAGAGTTCCAGAAAAGAAATAACATTTCCAATGAGGATATGAAATCTAATGTTATTTTGATGTCAGGACCACCTTTCTCTAATCCGTGCTGATTTTTATTCATCTCAGTTTGAAGCTATCATAGAACTTTGTTTTAGGAATCCTCCTCACTCTCAACAAATTGAATTAGCAGGGATGATACAATAGGTCTGTAATGATGAATGACTAGCCTGAAAACATAAACTCGATAAATTCCAATAGAATATTTTAACATGCAGTGCATAGAATGTGTCAGAAGAGGCATATACTTGTGTAATGTTGGGGTACATTAAGGATCAGCGTGTCAGACAGATGGGTCTATGTGTATGTGTGCCCGCGCAAGTGTTTAGGTGGGGTTCTCCCAAAGTTATCTGAGTAAAGCTGAAAATTCAAGGATTTTCAAGAATTCTATAATAGTTCCATAAAACAAAGCAGAAGACTAGTGCAATGAAGAGAAGCCCATATGTAGACAACAACAAGTTCTTTCACCTGACTATGTGAGTAAGAGGGAGGTAGAATTCCCTATGATACATTTTTAGTAAGTCATGCCAAATAGTGTGGAAAAGGAGAATTCTTTATACTTTGATAAGAAAAGATTTCACAAATATGTAATAAAATATATGGCACACAATGTACTCGACATTCTGAAAACTGTAGGTATGCATAATAATTTTATGAAAACTGCAGTTAGAGCTCACTTTCCCAGGTTTAACATAAACTTACAACTTGGGAGGAACAACACTGTTTGCCTTTTCTAGGTGTTCCCTGAGAGGCGATAACTAATAAAAGATGGAGGGGGCGGGGGGGAGGGGTGTCAGGAGAGGGTGGTGGGGTTACATTATATGTTTATAAAAAATATTAAAAAATGCTCAAAAAAAAAAGATGGAAGGACAAGAAAAACCACCATTAGCAGAACCTTAAAAAAAAAATCCTAGTATTCTCTTTCATAGAAGGGATAATTTGTCCTTTGGAAAATATATGTTATTAGGGTAATCGTAGGAACCCATTGCTCGTGGTAGATAAGTTATTCCTTACAATGGAGAACTCTGTAGGCATTGCATAGGGACATTTGGGGGATGTCTGCCTCTTAATAGGGGGACTGAGTGATAGGACCTATACTGTGGAAAATTCCAAGCCTCCGGCTTCAAGGGTACACAGGCACACTAAGGATATTAGCAGTTCTTCCTGGAAACAACTCTCCTTTCTTTCTCTCTCACTGGTTCTTACATGTCATCAGTGAGAGGAGAGTGAAACAACTCTTACTTAGGAGCATCAGTTCTCTCATGCCCAAATTTCATTATTCTGTGAGTATTCTTGAATGTTCATCCAATAAATGGTTTCACAGCCAGGAAGGAATCAAGGCAGCCACACCACCTACACCCACAAATGAATCCTCCCCTGTACCTGACCAAGTTCATAAATTTCTTCTTTTCTCTACTAAATATCCACACATTGTATGGTAATTATGCAAAAAAGAAATCTACAGAAGGAATGATAAATAAGTTCAACAGATTTGTTCAAAAACCCAAACTAGTCTTTTGGAAATAATTTGAGATACAAGATGATAAAAATCGCAACAAAACAAACTAAGCAAAAATATTTTGGGAAAGACCCCCCTCTTCTATCATCATAGGTACCATATCTTCAACAACCTGAGTTAAACTAATTTGTTAACCACAATTACCAACCAAAACTTCTAGGAAATTCTGTTCTTGGGAACCCAAAGCCTTCTCTAAATGCATTACCAATTATGTGCAAAATTAAACTAGATACTCTCTTGAATTGGAAGATGTGATCCGGAAGCCCTTGGGCAAATAGAGCCTTCAAGTAGCATAAGAATGCACCTAGGTTTTCTCCAGATGTTGAATGAATCACTATATTTAATCTGATGAAAATTTATGTCTTGAGTTAGTCCCAGAACGGCATCTTAAAGTGTTCCGCAATATTTTGGTCAGTCTATGAGAGGGTAGAAATCAACTAGTTTCAGAGATAGCAAAAAGAATGGGCTGATTTTTTTTTTTTTAAGCATATCTTACAATCGTAGTTTGTTTTCACTTGTTGGGTAGCAAACATCCCCCAAATTGGCAGAGATTGTCAATGAAACACCCAGTATACCTGACAATTGTGCACAGTAGGAAAACCCAATGTCAGTCACGTTATCAAACACCAAGATAAAAAATTTACTTCAGAACTCTTAAGTTCAATTGTTGATGTACCGATGAACAAGAAAATTACCAATAAAGGGGCAGTACATTGTAGTATTCTGTAATGTTGGAGGATTAGTGAAAGAAACTTACGATTTTGATCTTATTGTATAAGAGTCAAGTCCCTTTTTAGAGATTTATCAGTTCTCTCCAGGCCTCTGGGTAGCCTAAATGGTTCTGTAGTGTTACATTATTCCCAACTTTCATAACAGTCTTCAATGCGGTGTAATGTAGTTTAGGCGTGAAAGAACTGATGTACCTGGTAAGAGTGGCTTCACTCTCTTCTCACTGATGGTGTCTGATCTAATAGGTGGAGAAATGTGCTGAACTGTCACAGTATACATTTCAATGCGAAAAATCACTACAGCATAGACATATTTATGGAAGTGCTGACAACATATCAATTAATAATGCCTGCAAGATACAAAGGAAGAATATTCTCTCCTTCACAAGTTGAGAAAGAGCCAAGGCAAGTCAAGACTTAATTTCCTGCAGTCTCTCATACTGCAACACAGCAAATAACTCCACCTCTGGTGGGCTCGGCAGACCCGAGATTTTGCCAACAGCTGGAGAGAAAATGAGCAACAAGATGAACTGTGTGCCGTGTGCTCCTGTCTACGTAAACCAGAAGAGTAGGGGAGGAGAGTAGTAGATACAAGGCATCTTTCACTTAGGAGAACACCTACGAATCTGGGGAAGGAGGTACCCAGGGAAGGATGCAGACAGATTTTCACTGTATACTCCTTTGTGCTATCATCCGTTGTCGTCTTCTTCTTCAGCCGTGGGTGCGTGTTAACTACTTAAAAAAATACGTTTTTTTCAGGAGTGGCTGGAGAAGAGATGAAGAATAGGGACATCATGGAGGAGTAAATCAGCAAGCTGAGAACTGTTGTGATTTCAAATGTCAGTAACTTTGTTACTGACACTTTGTTCCTCAGCCTATGGACCAAGTGACCCGAGAAACCCCAGTACTGCCATTTACTAGTTGTCTGTCCTTGTTGGACAATCAGCACCGTGTCCTCATCTGTAAATGGGTGTAATCACACTCGTGCACGTATATCTGTGTGCGGTAGGGGACAAGAAGAATGTGGTCAGGACACAGACTATGTGGGGGATGGGTGCGGGTTTTATTAAGGAGCGGATATCCCATAGTCTGTAGTAAGGGAACTTAAACTCTGGTAGCCAGATTTTGAAAATGGTAAGTTTTCTCCCCATTTTTAAGAAGTAAACAAGGGCACTGAGGATTGAAGATCTTTCTGCTGCAATATTTCCTTCCTGGACAGTCTCTCTTTCAGCTGGGTTTCAAAGCTGCTTCCTCTGGGATACTCTTCTCCAGTTATAGAAATGCTGAATACTCTTGCATGTTTCCATGGGCCTGCATTTCTGGAAAGTTATCCCGAATGTTCCTTGATTATTAAACTTTAATATATAAATTTTATGTTTCACTTAAACTTTTACCGACACAAAACCTCAGCCAGCTGGCCATTAGCACTGCCCCCCACTCCCATTTATCAATCATAGGCATCCTTCCAAAAATGTCTAAATTTCGACCCATTTTATCTATACAAGCAGCCCATAGTAAAACCTCATTCCTCTTCCTGTTTTCCGGTGCTTAAGCCAGCTCCAAGTCCATCTGGAGGCCAAAGACATTCCGCCCGAGTTCATGAAATAGAACTGTTCCTGCAAAGCCTCACCCAGTCTTTAATCTTTAGGAAAGTTTAACTGTTACCCAGGCTTAAAAATTAAGCCATGCCAGTCACACTGTAACCACAATGCTGAAATAGGCAACAGATTTCTTTCGGGACGAGTTTGCTCTTTCGTCGTCAGTTCCACAAGCCAGTGATGGGAGCTCCAACGTGGCATCACGTGGGCAGGTGCTGGCAGGTGTTTACACAAAGGTACCTGGAAGTGGACTGAAAACAATTCCCCAGTCTAAGCTGCCTGCCTCCTGCTTGGAATGCTTTCCCCAACAGTCTGGCAAAATGAACTGTAGTTTTGTATAGTAATTCAGAAGATAATTGATTATTTGCCAGTAGTCTGTTTTTGAGTTGCCACTTATTATTATTTTTTTCATCCACTCCAGGGACACACTTTCAATTTCACAGTCTTTTGCACATTGTGGACAGTGGCGTTTAATTTCTTAAAGGAAAGCACACATTCTGTTTCTATTACAGTTAGACTTGTGGCTCTCCAAAGAGCAGGGAGGGGAACCTGATATCCCTGGGGAAAACGTCTAGGTTCCTGTCTGCATAATCCTGCCAGCCTGGTGTTGGGGCTTCCGAGCTGGACAGAAGATTAAGAAAGGACCACTCTTCACCTAAGAAAAGACACCTTTGTATCTCACAGTCTTAGGTGTTCTGTCCAAGGGGTGGTAAACATTCCTGATGATACCATTCCTTAATTGTTTATGGATTATTTCCCTTTATTTTACTGTTAAAATAAGAGTTTCTAGCAGAGTTCAGGAAAATCTTGTCAGGAAACAGTTGTTTTCCTACTGCAGACTAACATTCCTGCAGGCAATGCAGCAAATTAACCAATATAAATGTTTCCTTCAAAACACAGAAATCTTTTATCTATTTAGGAACAGATCACACAATATAACATGCTGCACTATTTCTATTAAGCCCAAAGATGACAAAAAATTGAAAAGAATAAATCCATTATAAAGAATTCATATCTGCTGCTTTGTGAGCAATCCATAATACATCGTATTGTGCAAACTATAGGAGATGATGACCTAACAATACAGAATGTAGAGAGGGCTTTTGACAACAGAAAAGCATAAGAGAGAGTATCATTTAATGGAGAGAGAAAAAAAAATGATCCTGGATTCTTTTTCCTCCTTTATTTGTTGTATCACTTTGTAAAACCTCTCTATGCCTTGCTCTCTTCATCAGAAAAATGAGACCTATGGTTTTATTTTTATAAAGTGCTTTAAGATTTAGGAGCACCCAGAATGCATTATAGGATAAAAGTCACCATGGTACATGTCACATGACTGTAGCAGAAAAGGATCTAGGGACCAAAAGCAAAACATGAATCAGCAATGAACACTCATTTTGTTTGTTTAAAACCCCAGGATGTGCAAATATATGTCAGAACTGAGGCTGACCCTCTTCCTTTACAATCACACATTACTCTATCTGGGTCTGGTTTTTAGCAGAAAGTGGAGTAGAAAGAAAATGAACGCAGGAAGGGGTAAAGGGCAGGGTCTCTCACAAGCAAACCCCAAGTTACTAGAGGTGTCACCAAGGGATACACGAACTCACGCTGAAGCCCTTCAAGGGCCAGAGATGGACACCAATGCATTTCCCTCTGCTCCCATCCCCAGCATATTCTTGTTCTCCAAAAGGACAAATCAACAAAAAAGGGAGGTGTAGCTTCCAAAGGTCCAAAGTTATAAGGGTTTTTAAGAGCATGGGAGAGTCAGAATTGAGGATCATGCAGATCATTACATTGAGAAGTAGGTCAAGATGGTGTACTACAAGTCTGGAGTTCTAGGTTCTGGTGCTTATCCCAATGTAGACTCACTATAACAAACCAAACTTCATGCACCTCTGTTTTTTCAATGGACATCAAGGGTGAGAAAGGTGGGGACTTGGTTTAAAATGCTCTCCTTCTAAGACCTAGTGTTCTGTTATTCTTTGAATGCATGGATAATGACTAAAGAACTGGAATATATGTTCTAGTAGGAAGGTTTCAAGTTATAAGGTAAATTTCTCTTGGAAATAATATCCTGGTATCAGAATGATGGAAGTGAGGAAACAAAAGCAGAGAAATCCCAAATCACTTGCTTAGCTAGTGGCGAAATTAGGACTTGACTTTGAGATTTGAATATAAAGTCTAAAATTTTTTACCTCACTTGAGCAGCCTAAAACTAAACTCATTAAAAAAGGGTGGGGGGGGCGCGCAAGCACAGTGACTCTCTCCATGGATACATAGATAGGTAGAGAGATAATAGATTATCTCTGTCCATATGTCTAGATAGATTTATATAATATAGAATTACTCAATATATATTGTATTTATCAAATGAATACTATTCCCATGTAGACCTGCTCTCCTTTTGTACCCTCTGTTTTTGGTTGGAGCCACCCCAGAGGCCCAGCATCCAGAGATAGCAACCTTGGTATCATGTTCTCTCCTCATTCCCACTGTGAACCACTTTGCATTGCACAGGCTACCAAATACAACAGACTTTACCTTGGACTTCTTTCTCCATTTCCATATTCCTTTTCCCCAACATGTTTGCCTCAGCCAAGCCTGCACCTGTTGTCTCATCTCTGCCCTCCTAACTGGTCTCCTAGCCTCTAAATCTCTCTGCCATACTAAAGCTTTAAAACAAACAACTAAACAAACAAACCAACCAACCCACACTGAGCCATACAGGCACCCTCCAAAAGTGTATTTAAAGACATCATGGCGCTGGATGGAATCACCCACGAACAGTGTATAGACTAAAAAGCAGGGCCAAGACCTAGGAAACAATCTGACATTTAGAGTTCAACTAGAAGAACTAGTAAAGGTTAAGAAGAAGATGTACCACTAAGCTAGGAAGAAAACTAGGAGGTCATGGTCAACAAGGAGAAGAAAGTATATGGAGGAGGCAGTGGTCAACTTTGTTGAACTTTGCTGAAAGATCCAGCAAGGTAAAACGCTCAGTCAGTAACACTTAAATATACTGGTTCCCTAGATGAACACTCTGAGAGGAGAGAGGGGAATGACGCCTAATTCAGGTGGAATCCCAGCTCTTCACAAGAAATGTAAAGTTATCACATGGTGATAATAAAAATAAAACTTTTTTTTTTCTCTATCCCCGGTTAAAGCAAAGCTTCAAATGGGTCAAACTTCCTTTTTTAAGATTTTACTTATTTATTTGACTGAGAGAGAGAGAAAGAGAGAGAGAGAGAGCTCCCTCACAAGAAGGAACAGGAGGAGGGGGAGAAGCAGGCTCTCCACTGAGGAGGGACCCTGACCCGGGGCTGGATCCCAGGATCCTGGGATCATGACCTGAGCCGAAAGGCAGACACTTAACTGACTGAGCCACCAAAGTGCCCCTAAAATGGGTCAAACTTAGGTGAGATTTAGGATCAATTTCAGGAAGCATTCCCTAGCAGCATAGTTAATGGGAAATTTAAAAAAAAAAAAACACACACACACTAAAAAAAAGAACCTCTTATAGCATATTTAAAGAAAAGGAAAGACACTCATCCAGTTGAGTATTAATCAATTTAATCACCTTTTGTTTATGTGTATTTTCTAAACTGAAAAAAAAAATTGTCAAAATCACTCAAAATCTGACTGTCATTTTTCCTTATGTTTCCTCTCATAAAACCAGACCCTCGTAACAACTAAACATACATGTTAGCTTCTAGGAACCAAGAAATAAGGGCAAGGTATTCGACTTCATATGTATTATTATATGAATGAATCTCTAATTATTATAACTTATTTATGGGTTAGAAAGAAAATCAATTTTAAAATTTGTAGATTGAAGATAAATTGAAATGGCACATTCTCCAATGAAACTGTCAGTCACAGCAAAGCTGAATAAGACAATTTCCTTCTACAAATTCTACATCTCAAGCTATTCTTGTGGCTTTCTTCCAAAGAGATGGCAAAGATTGCACGATTCAGAAACTGCTGAGCAAACTCCCAGAGAAACAAAACTAATGTACATCAAGGTGTTAGCTTCTACCTCCCCAGCACCAAAAAAGTTCTTTATTCTCTTCTAATTGCACAGGACTTCTATGATTACACATGGTTATCCTTGCAACAAGGACATGAGTGATTTAAGAAGTTAACTTCAATTCTCACTCATAACCTGCTAGTGGTTACTAAAGTACTGTTACTTTTAGAGGGAGCAAAGGATGGTCTAACATTTTGTGCCTTAATGGACTACCTCAGTAAAAGCAAGAATGACTCTCATAAGACCTGTTGTCTTTTGTTGCATAGAAAATATATGCAGAAGGGTAATTCTGATGGACAGAAAAGGCTGGCTTTAGCAAAACAAGAGCGATCTGCTTGGCTGCAGCACAATAATTTTATAATTATCTTAAAATAAATGTGATCTCTTTTAAATTTTAGCTGCTACAAAGCATTATGTCAAATATTAAAATAATGCAATGTTAATACCCCAGCACACACCATAACTGGCAACGCTGGGTTAGAATAATAGAGTAAGCCAGCTTTTTAAAATGGTCTTGAATGTTTAGAATCAAATAAAACAAAAGAAACCCATAAAAACAAGTACCTTAATTGCACAAAATAACTACCTAATTGGAGTTACTAGTAGATATATAGTACAATGATAACACAATGTGTATTCATCTTTTATGAATGGAGAACTGTAAACAGCTTAATATCTTCCTCAAAATATACTAAGCACTTGAGATCTATGCAAAATACAGGAAAACAAATTTGGCAAAAAGACTGTTAGCCTTTATGATCAGAGTCTCTTCCATAGTTCTGTTTATTTCTAGAAAATCTTCCTTAAAGAATGCCATTAGTTTATTTTAGGAACACGGTTAGTTCATCAATAATACTTAACCAAGCGTAACATCAAGATCAGACTGGAGGGGCACCTGGGTGGCTCAGTGGGTTAAGCCTCTGCCTTTGGCTTAGGTCATGATCCCGGGCTCCTGGGATTGAGCCCTGCATCGGGCTCTCTGCTCAGCGGGGAGCCTGCTTTCCCCTCACCCTCTCTCTGCCTGCCTCTCTGCCTACTTGTGATTTCTGTCTGTCAAATAAATAAATAAAATTTAAAGATCAGACTGGAATAGGAGCTATGATATAACATGATGCTAACCCTCCTGGCAAGACTTGGCCAACAGTATTTTCCAAGAGATTGCACCCGCCTGTGACCGCCCGGAGATGCACGTGCCCATCCTCTGAGCAGAACATGTGGCACGTGAGCTCTGTTAACTACCATCATCGTTTTTCTCCACCTTACCAGTTGGCAAATGTTCCATGTGTAGCACAGGTAGGGGAGGGTTGTTTGTGAACAGAAGATAGAAAAAAAGAAAAGCACAGACAAAAGGGGGCTTAGGCTCTCTAGTATACCGACCATTTCAGGAGGTTGAGGTGATCACACATGCTGGAGGCTTCGTGTATGAGACAGGGAATGTTCTCACATGGGTTACACGCCCAGAGACAACGACAAATGAAACAGGCAGGAAAGGAACTTACGGCCACGACAGACAGTACCTCCTCAAGAAGCATTTAGTGGGAGAAGGATGCCTATTCTGAATTCAGAGCCCCATACAGTCATACCTCCTGACAAACTGCCCTATGATTTACCTCATCAATTAAGAACAGACGGGCAGATTTCACACTGACATGGTTACCTCTCACTCGTCTGTGATAGGTCAACAGATCGGCAACCGAAAGATAATTGCCAAAACTGGCCATGGGTTTCAAGCACTAGACACCCACGAGCATTTTCAGGAAAGTAACCAAGAGTCAACATTTCACTTCTGTAGGTTTTTTAAAAAATAATCTTTTTAGAACCGGGAAGGATTTTTACTATATTTTAAGCACCCATCTATGTGGTTAAGTGCTCTATACCATCAAAGGATTACGGCTTCTGATTCACCTTAAAAGGCCCGGGCTGCTCTCCAGCTACAAAACAGGGGAGTGTTACCATGACAAGGACAGGAGACTCGCATTTAATAATTCTGAAGTTTTCTTCAGTACTTCTCTCAGATAAATTCAGTATAATTTCTTCATAACTCTGAGTCACTGGCCAACTCATTACAATAATATAATCAATATATTATCGAGACAGAAATATCCTGGCAATATGGCAAGACTCTAGAAATGCCAGTTTCTAAATTAACGTCAAAGTATTACACATGTGACATAAATGGCTAACAAAGGGACGCCAAATCATCCCTGTTGCTGAGATAATTGTTTTAGTTTGAAGTTCTTTAAGATGTATTGTGTTAACTCCTAGGTCAGAGCTATCTCCCTCTCTTCTTTTTTTTCTTCACTCTTCAATCATAATGTAGAATTAAAAAGTTATTGGACAATGAGATAACTGAAGTTATTTCAGTGGTTCGATGTAGCAAGTTTGTTTTTTTTTTTTTATTCTACTTGATTGGTTTTGTTTCAAGAGGAAGATCCTTGATCTGCTTGCCAAGATTTATTATGAAAAATGTTGCATGTCTTCTGGTACTCTGATAACCTTTAGAGAGCTAAGACACTAACGGAGGAGCTTGGGGTACATGTTTACAGAAAGAGCACCCCTATGAAGAATCTGTGAGAAAGGCTTTAGTGCTTTAGTTATATTTTCTTTCTTTTTAAATTATTTTATCTTTTTTAAAAGTTTTTTTTTTTTTTTTAAAGTAATCTCTACACCTAACATGAAGCTGAACTTACAACCCTGAGATGAAGAGTCACACGCTTGGGCACCTGAGTGGCTCAGTGGGTTGGGCCTCTACCTTCGGCTCAGATCATGATCTCAGAGTCCTGGGATCAAGCCCTGCATCGGGCTCTCTGCTCAGCAGGGAGCCTGCTTCCCCCCTCTCTCTCTGCCTGCCTCTCTGCCTACTTGTGATCTCTCTGTCAAATAAATAAATAAAATCTTAAAAAAAAAAAAAAAGAGTCACACACTCTTACCGGACTAAGCCAGCCTGGCACCCCACCTTGATTATATTTTCAAGTAGATAGTCTGTGTCTCCTTCAATTTGACTGTAAGCTTCTAAAGGGATTTAGGACAGTGTCTTACACATATTAGGTGCTTCACAAATATCTGAAGATGATGACTGATTTTTTGAAGAAGTTTCTTTCCATGACTTCATGGAAATTCAAGGAAAAATCCTCTATGGAAAAACAAGGTGCTACGGTTATTATTTTGTTGCCATGCTTCTGCCAGGCAGTGTAATAATACAGCAAAAACAATAACAACAACAACAAAAGTACAATGATGATGTTTACAGCTAAGTTCTAACTTTCCCATTGCTCATAGAGTCAAAAATTATACATTTTGTCTCTTGGGTGGAGACTTTTCAGTTCAGTATCTTTTTTGCACCAGCCACCCATTTTGGGGATACTGTAACTTGTTTTGTAATCTGGTTTATCCTCTTCCACTCTGCACATTTCCTTGGATATGAGATTTATTCTGCCTTAATTTCTGTAAACTGCCATTTTGGTATCTTTCCAAGGAGGAAAGAGATATAGCAAAATACAATAGGAAACCACAAACTGGAAATACAAATACAAAATACAATAGGAAACCATACATTGTTGATTGTTTTTAATATATAAAAATATCTTGAATATTTTAAATAAAATAAAATTTATTGTTTTAAATAAAATTTTAAATACGATTTTAATAAAATTTTTAATACATAATTATAACCAGTGTACAACTGGTTAGGATTTCTGGCTAGAGAATAAATAGATGTGTGTGAGGACAGGAAGTAAGCAGCTAATTATAAGGAAACATTGTTAAAAACAAAATGAGGTCCCTTCGTTAGAAGAGATGCTGTGGGTAGTGTTAGAATGAACTTGCCCCAAATTTGGAGCCAGGGAGCTGGATCTGCAGAGTGTAATCAAACACCTATCTTGGGGTGTGGGATTCATTTAAGTATTTCTTCAAATGGAAATGTACTTGTTGTGAGATACTGGGTCCCCAAGGGGAGAGAGCTAGAGAAGCAGACTTCATCTCTGCTGTTTCCTGTACTAAGTTGAATCTGACAGCTGACTCTCCTCTGGACAAGGAGAATTTTTAAGCCAAGAATATAAACATAGTCCATTCTTCTGTCTTCATCTTATCCTAGCGAGTGCCTTACCCTGAGATCTCAGTGCATGAGCTCAAGTTCAGTGAACTCTCTGAGATTACTATGCATTTCCCAAGAAGAGATGTTCAGAAATTACTCTGCCAATTACATGTACTGGTGTCATGAAAGCCTTCATTTAATTGCCTGGGATTTATAAAAGATCTAGTAACAAAGCCACACTGTGACATAACTTACCTTAGCCTGCACAGAAGACATAAGCTCAGATAGGTTATGGTTTTGGGTTTTTGTTGTTGTTGTTGTTATTTGGTTTTTGTTTTTGTTTGTTTGTTTGTTTTCCTGGGGAGTCATGAGGAGGTTTTTGTTTGGTTTTGGTTTAGATATGTTAAAATTAGGTGCTCACCAGGGCAGGGATGGTGTCTGTTTTGTTCTTTATTTTGTTTTCATGGCCCTGACCAGCGTAGAGCAGTGGCAATATCGCCCAGAAGTTAAGAGCTTGGAGTCTGGAGTCAGACAGACCTGGTGTGGAGCACCAGTTCCTGCCTCTAGCATTTACTTGGTGAATGACCATGAAAAAGTTGTTTCCTCATTTCTGAGCCTCAGTTTCTTCATTTGTTAAAATGGAGAAATGATAATAGCATCTATCTTATAAATTGTTGGGTAATTAAATGAACTTATACATGTAATACAATCAAATAGTGTCTGCTCCATAGCTAGCATTTAATAGATTCATACATTATTGGTAGCATTTCTTATTAGTATTGTCTGACAGATAGGAGGTACTTGATATGACAGGGAATGAATGGATGGATGTGGCTATTACGTAGCAAACTGCAGCCCTGATTTTCTCCCTTCCCTCCTAGTTCCTGCCTCCCTTCAACCATGCTGTATATGTAAGTGGAAGCGTCTTACAAAGATTGAAGAATTTTGTTTTGCCAACTCAAATTCAGTATTTCTTGCAGGCAGGTGGGAAAGAGGAGCTTCTCATATTTTGTACCCACTGAGGGATTATTTTTTGCTTGTTGTTTGTTTCTTTAAACACAGATGAGCTGAGCTTTTCTAATGTGGAAATTTATTACTGAGGTAATGCCCCATTTCATGACTTCTCCATTGCTTCTAGCATTCAAGGGCTGCTACTGCTGATATCCCAGGGCTGCAGAGTTTATCTGGAGAGCAATCTGAATAAAGACAATTCTGTTCCAAGGCTATGCTCAGTCTTGCACCATCAGTTGTATTAACTGTCTTGAAGAAGAGGCACTGAAATTAAAATGACAACTTTAACCTAGAATTCAAGTGATACAGGCAATTGTTTAATTTTAGAAATCTGAAATGATTTTAGGGCTGTGATAAAAATATTTTGGAGAATACCCTAAAGTTGAAGAAAATTTAATTTTTTTTGGGGGGGGGTATAAGCAAACCTTGAAGTAGAATCAAGGAATTCTACAGAAAACTAGGTCTAAGAAAATTACAATGTAATTCTTCAGATTTCTTTAGTGCCTTCTTTCAATGAGTTTCATGACCATTGCACGTACGGTTGTTATATATAACATTCCTGACAAAAAATAAGGACTGGGGCCTCTTTTTTTTTTTAATATAGATTAAAAAGCTAAGGCACTGAGTATTAAAATGGCTTTCTGAGAAGTATGGACTTAGCTTGTGGAAGAAGAGAGGAGTAACTTCAGTCTTGGTTGAAAACCACTTGAGCATTGGTTGAAGTTCACTACTTCTGCTGGATCTAGAATAGCTTCTGAATGTGACCCTTTAGGAAAACTGTAATACATGTTCACCTTAAAGTCTTTATGTACAGGAGTGTCCTTAGATTAAATCTTAGGAAATTATATAAACCAGGGCAATGATTTTTTTTTTCATGCTACATTTGTGTTAACCATAGTCCCTTCTCATTGATCCAAAAGAACTGGAGTAATATTAATAGATATAATAGGACCTGGATAAACCCCAATTTCCTTTTTTTTTTCCTTTTACTCTTTCAGTGTCCCTTGTTTCTAAATGCTGTGTGAACTGAGTGAGTGTATTTGTGTTTGTTCTTGTTGCGTGAGATCTGACACATAGTTTTCCTACAGTAAGGAACAGTAACAGTTGGAAGATGGGACATCATGCACGTAGAAGCTGTGGACCTAATTACCTACAAATCTACAGAGTCTTGCAATAGACCAGTGATTTTCAAAATGTAGTCCCTGGAGTAGCAGCAACAGCATCACAGCCGAACTTGTTAGAAATGCAACTTATAGAGCCCTACGCATGATTTTCTAAATCAGAAGTTCTAGGTGGGGTCTAGCAGTCTGTATTTTAACAAGCCTTCTAGGTCGTTCTGATATGGCCAAAGTCTTGTGAGACACTGACCCAGATTCAGAGCTCCTTGATCCAGGGGTTCGTGTATTTGCATGCCACACACACCTGCTTCTAGGATCACTCTTTTTCTACTTGCCACGTCCTATGCATGAATGTTTTAATTAATTGATTGATTAATTTTAGAATATATGTTATTTTCCTATAATATAATAATTAATTATTTTGCTCATCCAGAAGACAAAGCCTTGTCTTCTCAGTGATATGGAACCACTGCCATTTATATGCTGGGGGAGGCAAGATGGGCAACAGACATTCATATGTAAGTATTAATCTCTGTGTAAATTACTATTTTTAGAGTCAGTATCTAATAGCAGGGAAACACATGAATATAAAATGTCTCAGGTGAGAATATTCAGTGCTGTTGGAAAATCCACCTAAATTAAGGGGCTAAACTACTCACAATTGCAACTCCCAAATTTGAGTGCGGTTCGCAAAATGTCTCATGTCTCCTGTAAGAACCTGGCCTTCTTACCCATAGATCCTGCCCTGTAAGCCCCAACCAGTACTTCTAAGTCTCATTTAATGTTACGGTCTTGCAGAACCATTTTTTTTTTTTTTAACTTAAAAGTTTCATCCCTTCCATTTTGAAGGGAGAAGGAATGCAAATCACCAAAATACTCTTGGCCAGGATTTTGAATTCTGCAGAGCACTTTGTAATCCAACAAACATATGACACTTTGAATTTCCATCTCAGATTTCAAAGAAATGGGCATCTTTTTTTAAATCTTCTTTTCAGGGATGCCTGGGTGGCTCAGTGGGTTAAGCCGCTGCCTTGGGCTCGGGTCATGATCCCAGGGTCCTGGGATCGAGTCCCGCATCGGGCTCTCTGCTTGGCAGGGAGCCTGCTTCTCCCCTCCCCTCTCTGCCTGCCTCTCTGCCTGCTTGTGTGATCTCTGTCTGTCAAATAAATAAATAAAATCTTTAAAAAATTTAAAAAAAAAATCTTCTTTTCATTTGTGTTACCTTAACATCAACTCCATGTTTGTTTCTTTAGGTCTTGACCCAAAAGAATACCTAGGTTCTGCCTTCACTTTCACAGGCTCAGAACTCTGATATATAAAAAATATTTTAAAATACTCATTCAAGGGTTCTTTTGCCAAAATGCCTCAGTAGCAACAAAATTTTGTCCTGCAAAGCATACACCTTGGGGAGGGGGGCTGGTTGAAGTGGTGGAGTGCTTTGTACAAAATGAAAGAATAGCAACGGACATGGTCTACAAACTTACAGTGCCTTCAACATTCATCAGCAAACGCATTAGAAATGGATACTGAAAATTCATACCAGATTGAAATCAAATTGCCCCTTATGTCTGAATCTGTAGATAAATCATGCTGAAGAGAGCACATATGAATTTGTCCTTTTTTTTAGTTTGTTTAAATTCGTTATAGGAGGTCTCAAACTTGAGTAACATGTAAGCTCATTTTCAAAGGAAGAATTATTTTGAAACTATCATAGGTCACAAACCTGGTGCCCAGTTGGGGAAATACTGAGTTAAAAAAATTAAGTTTTTTCCATAAAAAATTTTTTTTCAATTGAAATGACCTCTATCAAAGAAAACATTATGGCTATTCCTATAAAACATTTTTCATTGTATCATTAAAATGAAAATATAAAATCACAAATTTTCATGGATTTCAGTAATACACATATGGATAAGGGGCTGTGCACCCAGACTGAGAAATATAGCTTTATACTAAATCCATGACATTCCTCTAGGCCCTATAAAACACCTAGAGCAAAAGTGAAAAATGTGACCAACATTATTTTAAAGTAATAAGTGTTACTTTTTTCAAATTAGAAAATTTGACAATTATTTCACTTTACATTTTGAAGACAAGTATTACCTCCATGCTTACACTTGCTTTAAAAAGTGAGCATCCAATTTTATTTATATAGATAAGCAAACCTGTATATTAGCTTGAGATACATTTTATCAATACTTGATTTCATACTTTTGAGAGCCCTCAGCCAGAATTATCTGAGATATGCATTCCTTTTCCAGTTTAGAGGATACTCAGAAATGGAAATTCTATAGGTTATAATACAAAAAAAAAATTGTGCAATAAAATATTTATAAAGACAGTATTTCATAACATTTACATGACCAAGGCAGATTATATTTTAATGGAAGGAGGGTGGGATGCCTTTCAAATTCTTATACTATTCCCCACTCTGCTCATGTGCTGGACTTTGCCGACAGCACTAATATCCTTGTTGACTTAAAGTGCTACTTTAGGCCAAACAATCTGTCTCAAGAAAACTGTGAACCATCAAGTTTAAAGAATAGACATGCTTTGCCAGTATCTTATCTGAAAGCTTATTCCCTGCATGGAATAGGGAAGAAAAGATGTGAAATAGAAAACTTTAACATTCCAAAGTTTTGCTTGGATTTACCAATTCCCAAGTAAGACTTGCAACTAATAAACACAACTATCTATATGATATCCAAAGCCAAATATGAATAATTTTACCTCAAATTACTCAACTTCAATAACTCCTCAATTAGCATAGAATTCAGTGTTGACCAACAGAATTCTCTGTGACCATGGGAACGGTCTATATTTGTACAGACCAATATGGCAGCCACTACCCACATGTGTCTTTTGAGCACTTGAAATATGAGTAGAACAAATGATGAACTGAATCTTTATTTTATTTTCCTGGTCAAAACTTACATTTGAATAGCCACATGTGGCTAGTGGCTACTATACGGGAGAATGCAAGAGATAATCCTTTTCTTTTAAAATACAGTTTCCCATATTTGCTTTACTTTTATCAGACTGTTTTGATAGTAAATCAGCTTTTGATATAAAATCATTCTTTCTAAACTAAATTCTCTCTGTCTGTAATTCAAGTCTGCTTCCTTTTGTTTTGTCTTCTATTCAGTGACATATTTGTGAAAGCCTTTCATAAAATTAGAAATAATTTTCAGAACCACAAAATACTGTTCTCTTTGTTAAGCCAGATACGTTTAACTCACTTAGACATTTTGTCCTCCCTCATCTTTTACTTTTCCTGGTTCTTCCTATACTCATTTTTCTAGACATGTGAAGCCAAAGTAAGATGCAACATATCCTGAATAAGGCAATAGGTTGGTGTGGAAGAGCCAGGGAGGGGAAGGAGGAGTGGCTGACTTTTTTAGAATAGTTTTAATTTAGAGAAAAGTTGCAAAGATAGTGCAGAGTTCCTGTATACCTCACACCCACTTTCCTATATTGTGATTTTTTTTTTGTTTTTTTTCTTTTAGGATTTTATTTGTCAAAGACAAAGAGATAGTGAGAGAGAGAGTGTGTGCAAGCGGTACACACAAGCCGGGGGAGCAGCAGGCAGAGGGAGAAGCGGACTCCCCACTGAGCAGGGAGCCCGATGCAGGGCTCGATTCCAGGGCCCTGGGAACATGACCGGAGCTGAAAGCAGATGCTTAACCGAATGAGCCACCCAGGTGTCCCTAGTTTCCTGTATTGTTAACATGTTAACATGAGTTTAGTTTGGTACATTTGTCACAATCGATGAACCAATAATGATACTCCATTATCAACTAAAGTATATATTTTATTCAGGTTTCCTTAATTTTTACCCGTTTCTTTCTATCCCATCCAAAATACCATATTGCCTTCAGTCATCATGTCCTCTTAAGCTCCTCTAGACTATGAGAGCTTTCCACACTTTCTTGTTAACTGATTTTTAATTAGAATCACTGTGATTGAGTAAATTTATGACTGAGTTGCTAATGGTCATGGAAATAAGAACAAAATTAATTTTAAGATCAAAGAGAGTACTTCACCAAAAAGTCTGGTGAGCATGCTTTGACAGAGACCCTTACAAGTAACACCAGTCACCCTGGTGACCATGGAAGATATCCTTGGGATACTCTCCTAAATGCAGGTGAATCATGGCTAACTAGCTAAGGGTGCTAGCCACTCCCTACTTCATTGATGACATCATGAGAGATTCAAGATATCTTACAATTTTACCCCTACTCATCTTCTATCCACCCCTCCACCACCCATAGATGACCTGTCATTTTAACATGTAAAAAAATTGAATTTGTCTGGAATAACTGGCTCTTCAAAAACTGGTGTGTGGTTACTTAGTAATCTGTGTTAGTCTGGACCATTGCAAATGCAACTGAGTAATTGTGTTAGTGTAATTCTTATAAATTGAAGTTGAAAATTGAGCTTTTGTAGAACATTGGGTAACTCCTAACATACACATGACAAAGAGAGGATATACTGTAATGGAGAGAATGGCTTTCAACTTCTTACAGTGTCACCCACCCTGAGATCCCTGTGCAATCTACAAAATCAGTAACTGGCTTTTGGGTAAAGACTGGGAGCTAGAAAAGAAATCTCAGGATGTATATTATTGAGCTAACTTGTAGCTTCTACTTTTTAAAATGTGCCAGCTTTAGTCTAACCTGTCCCTTTCCTGACAACAGCCTTTCTATCTTCTTTTTATGATTGTTTTGTCTTTTAAAACCAACATTTCTGTGTTATTGGGTGTGTCTGTGAGGAACAGGGACATTCAGAGGCTCAAATACCCTTGGTTCCTCGCTTTCACGACACATAATTTCAGACTATTTCCCCGCCCCGGAAAAATGTCCCTTTGCTTCAGTTTTGCAGACCTGTCCTTAACAAAAAGACAGTATTTTTTCTGTATCATCTGCCTTGATCTCTATATTGACTGAAAGTTCCAATGTGCCATTGTTGTTGTTGTTGTGTTTTTAAAAGATTTTACTTATCTATTTGAGAGAGAGAGAGAGTGAGCGAGAGAGAGCACAAGCTGGGGGAGAGGAAGAGGAAGAAAAAGGAGCAGAATCCCCACTGAACAGGGAGCCCAATGTGAGGCTCCATCCCAGGATCCTGGGATCATGACCTGAACTGAAGGCAGACACTTAACCGACAGAGCCACCCAGGTGTCCACCATTCTTGTTGTTGTTTTTTAACAACTTATATTTTAGAGACTTTGAATTTATAGAACTTAAAAACAAATCATCATGCATTTTGTCTGCTACCTGCCCTTCATTTGACATGGTAAAAATCTGAGGGCCAATATTTATGAAAGTCACAAAGTTTGTCAGCAGAAGAGTGAATTCCGGATCCCGGGTAAGCTAAGTCTAAGGTCTAGAGCATGGACGATCCCACTACACCACAGGGCCTCTCATTTCATCAGAAGCAAGTTTACCCAGAGGGAATTAGTTCATAAAGTTCCAAGAGCAGTTTTCTAAAATGGTGTGACTTTTGAGACCCTGTATGGACTCCATAGGCATAAAAATAAGGCAGTAGTGGGTGTGCCTATCCAAATGTTTGGTATATGTTCAAAATTAAGGTAGAAGAGTTTCCTTCCATATACCATGTAAAATCTTTTTGTCCCTGTACCCAGTCTTTCCAGACCATTTCTGAGAAAATCCATCCCTTTCTGAGGTTCTTGGTATCTCCTTTTTTTACTTGTGGTAAAGGCACATACACCAAGCCCAAAACTTCATGTCCACACTGAAGCCTGCTACCTCTGGTCTCCTTTTCTGAGGCGTTTTCCATGCCTCTTAGCAGCAGGGAGCAAGTCTGGGGAAAACAGTGAAGGGAGCAGGCTCAGTCCACAACCTGCACAAAATCAGTAACTGGCTTTTGGGTAAAGACTGGGAGCTAGAAAAGAAATCTCAGGATGTATATTATTGAACTAACTCGTAGCTTCTACTTTTTTAAAATGTGCCAGCCCCTTTACCTCCACAAGCTCAGTCTCAACCTGCCATCACTCCCTAACACCGCACCCGGGGACCTTGACTCGTTCTTCTAGATACAGCATTCTCTTCTGTGCTTGTGTGCCTTTGCAGGTACTGCTCGTTTGCATTTTCAACTTATACCCTGTTACTTAGCACGTGCTGACATGTTTTTCCAAATCCAGATAAACCACCACCTCTCTGTGTTGTCTCCAACTTTCCCTTCCCGAGGTGAGAGGCACCCTCTTTTGATGCACATCGCCCAATGTAACTCTATGGTGGAATTTGCTGGATTGTATAATAAAACCATGCCTTGCTAGATGTCTCCCTGACTAGACTTCGAATCCCTAGCAGCAAAAAACGTGCCGTATTCATTCTGGTATCCTCAGCAGACTGCCTAACATAGAACAGGGGCTACGTGTGATACGATACTTGGAATACCTACCATGGGTCAAGCACTATGCTAAAGGTATTTATAGGAATTGCATATTTTTCACAATGACCTTAAGCAATGGTGCCGTTACTATGATCACTTTACAGGTCATAAAACTGAGATCCAGAGAAATTAAATAAGTTGCCCATGTTCAAACATGTTCTTAAGTTTAAGAACTCAGATATAAGTCTAACTCTTAAGTTCATACTCTTAAGTACTTTGTTACTTTCTGAGCGGGTCAGTAAATAGTCATTGAGTGAACCAGTGCATGAGAGTCAGTAAGTAAATGGAAAGAATGCTATATTAAACAGGTGATCCCAAGAATTCTGAATGGCTGAGCTGCTTGTCATGGAATCTTAGTGCATACGCGAGGATACTCTTCTAAAGAAGAAGATGGACGTTTAGGGGGAAGGTCATAAAGCTTCTAAGGGACATGATGTGCATTTGAATACATTTTTCCAGGGAAAATGACTGAATCACTTTTCCTACTGGCTTCTGAAGAAATCTGTGGAAAATGCTAGAATGACTGCTGGGAAGAAAAGGGCCTGAAACCAATCCAGGAACACTTTTCTTCAAAAGAAAATTCCAGCTGATCCAGCCAGGAAATGTGGCTTTGAACAGGGAATGCAACTGTGACTTGGCTCACCCAGGATTGGACATTTCCCCAGTGTCTCTGCCATGAAGCTGCAGTTCAGCCTTGCTTTTAGGGGCTAGGACGCTAAGGGACCAAGACTGTTGAGTACTCAGAGACCTCAAGAAAAAAAATCTGGCAGACAACAAATTATTTAATCTACTCTCCTTTCCTGTTGCAAAGTTTTGCTTTAAAAAAAAAGGTCAAAATGAAAAGAATGTGAGTTTATTTTAATGGGAAAGGCATTTTACGGACATAAAAATTCCATTTGTTTAATTCCTTAGTAAAAGGATATTGCTTTTACTAAGTAAAAATTCAAAGTTCAAAAAAAAAAAATTCAAAGTTCCTATCTTAGGATATTTGATTCTCATGTGTTTTAATTACTATTAGCAGGAGCATAAAAACTATACTGAAGCTTCAGGGCAATCCAGTAATCCAGCTCAACAAGTATGTCTTAAGCTTTGCCTACACTAGAAGAGATATAAAAGGTGTCTATGGCAAGGTCCTGTACTTCAAGACACAGGCATACAATCTTGTTATGGAGAAGAGAGACATCCAGAAAATAAGTAAAGAACAAGACAGTATTAAAAGGGCCTAAAATATAATCCAATAAATTACCTTTGCAGTCATGAGTGTAGGGACAGATTTTGAGGCAGAAGTAGGATGAGATATACCTTGACAGATTGCTTTTATAGGTGAGAAGGAGATTTAGAAAAGGAGGGGAAAAAGCATTCTTTTTATGGTAACAACGTGAACAGAAACAGAAAAGCACAAAACAGCATTCATTCAAGTGTTCATTCAACAAATATTTGCTGAACACCTATATGTATAAGGCCTGATGTCAAGAGCTAGCATGACATTTCTTCTGATTTTTCGAAGAAAGTGAAGAGATCACACTAGCGGGGCAAAGGGCAGATTTTAGCTATATGACTTGGGATGAGCCACTTAACCTCCCTGAGCCTTAGTTTCCTCCCTTGTGAAATGAACAGATTAGCCACCAGTAGTTTTCAGAGTTGTTTTTTTGTTGTTTTTGTTTTTGCTTTCCTTTTAGCAATGACCCTCTTTTTGGTTTATAATCAAATCTGATTAAGGAACCAAAATGGACTCACTCTGGCTGAAACAAGAAGAAGCGGGTGGGGCAAAAGAGAGCCCAGACATGCCTCTTGCTCAGCACTTTCCTTTCCACCCACCACCCTTGCCCCTCAGTGTCTGCCTGCCCCAAGTGTCCTCTGCAGAACCCCAGGATTACAGAGAACATAATTCTAAAACAACTCATCTTCCTGATCCCTCAGTTCTGTCCCCAAAATAAAGTGTGGCAATAGGAAACAAAAGCAATGAGGAGATTCACTTTTCTTTTTAACATTATTTCTATTAACATATAATGTATTATTTGCCCCAGGGGTACAGGTCTGTGAATCATCAGGCTTACACATTTCACAGCACTCACCATAGCCCATACCCTCTGGGAGATTCACTTTTTTTTTTTTTTTAAAGATTTTATTTATTAATTTGACAGACAGAGATCACAACTAGGCAGAGAGAGAGAGGAGGAAGCAGGCTCCCCACTGAGCAGAGAGCCCAATGCAGGGCTGGATCCCAGGATCCTGGGATCATGACCTGAGCCAAAGGCAGAGGCTTTAACCCACTGAGCCACCCAGGCGCCCCGGAGATTCACTTTTTAAAAAGAGTTTGGTTATAAAGGATCCTGGATTTCAGTTGCCAAAGCAGCGTAAGTTCTTCAGTGATATGACAAAATTCTTGTGTGAAAGACTGTTGTTTGAAAGGGCCCGGTAATACCAGTTAGGAGGGACTAAAAGAAGAAAACTAGATATTTAACTGTAAAGGTCTTGGCTAGACTAGCATTACTGGGGATGGTAAGGGTCAAACCAATACAGCTAAGGGAGAACCTGCAGAACTTGGTAAGATTAAAGAGGGAGGAAGGAGACAAGGGAGTCAAAAGTACCATTCCAGTTACTAAATCCATTATGGTACTGCAGATAGATATGGGGAAATGGATCTCAAATTTGGTGTACATTGGAATTGCCTGGGAGCTTTAAAAAACACCACTGGGAACTGCTTCTCACCCCCCTGAGATTCTGAATTAATTGGTTAGGGGTACAACCTGGGCACTGGAATTTTAAAGTTCCCCCAGATAACTCTACTATGCAACCAAGGTTAAGAACCACAAAGTCAGAAGGACAGGGAGTTATGACAGGCCTGGAGAATATCCATCAATGAACTAGCCTACCGTATTTGTGACCCAGCTAATTTTGTTATTAAAGTTGTTTGTTTTTTTTTTTTCAACCTTTTTGCCTAACATTAAATACTAACCATATAACCTCAAAGTTATATGTAATGGCACTATTTCCCATATTATTCTGTCAACATATCTCTTTGTATTTCCAAGGCCACCAGTCCCTGTCTTTCCAGCTAAAAATCAATGATAAAAAGTCTCCACTAACAAGACATGTGTTTGTCTATGTGTAAATGCTATCACTTCAAGAGTTGCACCTTACAACAGATTGCCATTACAGGAGCATAATTATGTTTACCCCAAAATTTTCTTTCTTTAACACACACACACACACACACACACACACACACACACACACAATGCAGAGACTCACAAACAGCATATTCTTCAGGCATGCTTATCCTGAAATTCAATGTAGTCTCTGTGACGGTATTACTAAAACTCAAGAGAAGTTCAGCATTTACTTTGCATAAACATAGTAAAAGCAAGGTAAATGAAATTTTATGTCACAGCAATCCCTAATATTTGCCAAGCCTTTTTTGAGTTTTAAAACCCTTCTACAAACATCACCCAGATGGACCCTAACAATCTATTACTGGATCTTGACTGAGATGATAGTTCTCTTTTTCTAGATGGGGAAATGGAAGCCCAGAAGTTAGGCAACGGGCCCAAGTCCCAGGGGTAGAATTTAACCCGTTAAACCCGAGGTCTCTCCTTTCCTAGTTCAGTTCTTTATAGTTTCTCTCAAGCAAATGGTATTTCATCAGGTGTATACGCCCAACCTAGCCTCTAAGAGGGAGAAGTTCATGTTTATCCCCTCAAAGTGATCTCTCTTTCACATCCTAAAGGGCTTTATCAGCACAATCTAATAAAAACACTATTTTCTAGTTTTATTAGAGCTAAGCAATGCTTATCGCATTATTGAACTGTAAACTTCTGGAAAGTTGGAGCCAATCTTCCAGAGGTAAGATGATAAGAGTCGTGTTTCCTATTCCCAAAGGACCTAACACACTTTCATATACTTAACCAGGTGTGGGAATATACTCTCACATTGCTATATTCTGTCTTAACAGAATTTGTTAGACTTGTAGTTCAGAATCAGAAATAGCATTTTTCAAATTAATTTATACTCTTTGTCCCACCCTCTTGTGATGCACACAGAGCTTATCTACCATTTTCTATAGGGTAAACAGCTCTTCGGATAAGGAAAAACTATTACCATGTCTTCCCTGAAGTCTTTCTTCCTATTGCCAAGCCAGATTTTCCCAGTTTCTGTAACAATTTAAAGCAGCAGAGGTTTTTCAGATCATTTGCTTTCTTTGACAACATCCTCTGGATAAAATTCACGTTTGTCCCAGCAGTCTAAGACTAAAACCAAGGCTTCAACAGGGACATGACCTGTGTAGAGTTCAGAAGAACTACTACCACCCTTGGTAGAGACCCCTGATTCAATGGAGGCTGTTACTGGCTCTCACACCATCACAACTCATCCACCGGAAGGCTGAGCCTGCTCTTCTTCTAGGTCAATATTCACCATCTAGCAGTATCATTATCTGAAGTGAAACAATACTTGAGTTTGTATATCTGAGCCCTTCAAATGATTTTTCCTAAGACATGAAATACAACGCTACTGGACAGGTAACTAACCAAGAATCCAAACCAGAATATGCCCAGACAGTCTGGATTTGCATTCTGACTGTTGAAGAGAATACCACTCCCCCAGCAGCAGGTTTGCAGAACTGCATCCAAGACACGGGGCATAAACTACCAAATGAAAATCATCTGAAAACATGTGAAGGAGATAATACTCTCTTCTTTTTGAGCAGCTTCCTAGGAAAAAAAAAGTATATGGGAAATCCGCCAAGGGCACAAAACTCTCTGAGACAGTCATCTGGCTTGGACTTCTTTGGTTCGGCATTAAGTCTCCTAACGACCTCTCGATCGAGATGTCCAGTGAGATGACTCAAACAATACAAAAGCGATGGCTGAGACATAGTGTCACAACATTTCCAAGGGGTGGAGATGCTCAAAAGTTATCTTTGAAGTTCAGAATGGATTGCAACTCTAACTCCCGCAATTAGAAAAAGATGGGAATCCATTCCCCCTCCCATCCTAACTTACCCTGACATAAATAAAAGGAGGATGAATTTCAAATTACCTCTACTTATGACAGTTTTATACTAGACAAAGTTCCTGACACAAAACAGAGGGTGAAGGGCTTCTAAAAGAGCCATAATTGCCATAATGTTGATTAAATGTACACTTAACACACAGGAAAGCTTTTCTGTGGCGTGGCAGAGCAGTCTTTCTAGTGCTATTAAAAAACCCTTCAAGTACAATCTTCTAAAAGTGGTACTTTGATGAGCAATACAACAACATACCTAAAGTTCCATTGCTGTGTGAAGCACAAAGGGCGGAACTGGAAAGCAGTGAGAAATATGGGGGGTACTGCTTTATACGCATACATGACCACACGATACATGTCTTCTAGTTATGAATACAAGAAAACCAGGTTGACTGCATAGTTTCAACTCTTTGGAGGCTAAATATTATCCATTTCATTTGATCAGTTCTTCTCAGATCTCATTCACGAGGCTGGGCTCCAAATGACATTAAGCTATCTTCCTGAATCCCATGTACATACTTACGGGATAAGTGTTGCCAACGCTAAAGGTAATCAGAAGAAAGTGACATGGGACAGAAGTACTTTCCAAGCAGGAGGGACAAATATACTTTGAAGGGCAGAACATGTATTTGTATTTGTTGAGTAAGATTTTAAAAACGAGTTACTGTTTAAAATCTCTAGTCATTACTTAATAGTTAACGTATTTCGTATTATGATGTATGTGTGTGTGTGTGTGTGTGTGTATGTGTGTGTGATATTATGGACACGCATACACAGCCAGATGCTTCCAGAGAGTTCTCTCTTGGTTAGGAGGAATAGTTATTATCAAACTATAGACAAAGTTAAGTCATGATTCTCAGAGGCATCTGGAAGGTTCTGAAGAGAAAAAAAAAAGGCTGGTATTAAGAACAATTAAAACTCTTCGCTAACCCCGTCTCCCCTACCCTCTAAGCCCTAGATTCTTCAGATATGATATTGAGAGAGTAGTATCTTATTATTTTAAACTGGTGCCAGGCTTAGCTGGCAAGACACACAAAAGCCTTCCTCCAGAACGGCTCTGTAGGAACGGGAGCTGCGAGCTAAACACTGGTCTTCGAGCACTAGTACACTAGAGCCAAACACTCTGTCCATTGACACTTGCCATTTACAATTGGAACACAGTCAGGTCACCTGACCCCCCAGCCTCATACACAGCTTCGTAAACTGGATTGTTCCCCAAAGAATAATTTATCTTTTCCTTTTCAGAGTGCTAGACTTCACTCCAAAACGAGGTAACTGAGAGTAGTCAACCGACTTCACATCAGAGCGATACTCTCTGAGAGAGTCAAGGAACAGAGAACCTGGTCACAAAAGCAATTAGCTTACATTTTATTCCACTTTCCCTTTGATTAAGTACCTGTCTACCTAGGAAACAAGATGTTTTACATTGCGGCTAGCAGAGCAGACTTAAAATTTAACAGTTTATGAATTCTTTATTCTAATACTACCTAGTTTTTCACAATCACTTTTTAGTAGTAGTCCTGTTTTCAAAGTAGAAATAAGTGAATAGTATGCAGAGTTAAATCGAGGCGAGGAAGTCCCCACAAATCTTTGGTGAGAAAGAACTACATGCCTAACTAAAACACCACAAAGAGACATCATCCCAGATTATGAAGTTAGGAGTTAGCAAACAAATGCTTTTGAAAGTTGGGTATGAACCTGCTTAGTGAAAACTACATAAAGTGCCAATTATATTTCATAAAGTAAGTGTTCAATAAATCCCTAAGAATTTTATTTATCTTAATGACTAGTCTCCATTAATGAAATCTGTCAGAAAATATCGAAGCATACAATTCCACTTCACAGAGAGGTTACTTTTATGGCATTCATTCTCTTTGAAGTGAAGCATTCTAAAAACCAGTGTCTTTATGCCCAGGGTTGCTGCTGAGAGATCCTGCATGTGAAAGAGCCAAGAGATCAGTCTTGATCTCTTGGTAACTGTGTGCTCAACATGTGGGAACTTGGGAATAGAAGACATGGCCCGAGGTCTGACATTCAGGTTGCAAAACAGCAAACAAAAATGAGGCATAATATAATTGCTAACTAAATCGAATGTACCGATAAAGTTGTGAGAAAGATGGGAATGGAGATCAGCAACCAAAAGAGTTACGCACAAGATGACTCTTGATGTTGGCCGTGGTGAATGAAGAGGATTGGGAAGCATGAACAAAGGTAAACATGGAGAGATGTGTGCATAATATGCCTATGGGAAGTTTAAAAAAAGGAAAGAAAAGTCTCTGCTTAGAATGGAAGACCAGACCAGGTTACTAGAGCCTTAGAAGTAAAGGGAATTGAGACTCAGTGCAGTGACAGTCATTAAAGAGGTAGGCATGGTGAAGGTAGTGTTCACCGGACTATTCAGCCAGGGCAATATCAAGTGGATGGGAGAAAGGGAAACCTAAAGCCAGAGCTGACACTCTAGAACCTTCTTCCACTGAACAAAATAGGATAGCAAATATTAGGGAATTTCTGTTCATGTTTTCAAAAAAGACAAACAGGGCCTAACAATTATTTGTGGAGAGAGAAGCAGAGAAAGCAAGCGAGCTTGTCAAATGATTAATACAACAGTGAAATTATGAGATCCTGGAAAGAAATCTCAGCTCTGGTGGCAAGCTTTTCAAATGTAACATGGCAGAGACAGAGCTCTATATTGGAATTCTTAGTGACGTTCATCTCTTCGTAACTGGTTTCATGGGCCCCATGTATATGTCCTGGTCTCATATATGGTTTAAATTTCCATACCATATAAATTCACAATATTTTAGATTTTTTTTATTGTGTTATGTTAGTCACCTTACAGTATATCATTAGTTTTTGATGTAGTGTTCCATGATACTGTTTGCGTATAATGCCCAGTGCTCAGTATTTTAGATTTTTATTTTATCTGTGTTTTTATGCTTGCTTCACATTCAGATATACCTTAAACAAATCAAAAATAGAATTTGAACTAAAAGAAAAGGAAATATATGGCTAACTAATAAAGAGAGGGAGTAATACCATACAATGGAAATGATCAACCTTTAAAAAAAAAAAAACAGCAGAGAATATCAGTTGACTAGTGTTCAAATATTGAGTCACTCTGAATTACACAGAGCCTTGACCAATATTTATTGCTACATGTTTTAGAAGCAATTTCCATTTTGATGGGTTGCTTCAAAAGTGGTATTCTAAAGCAGTTAGGTAACATAAAAATATAGGATCAAGATTATGTCTGTCAGATAAAAAATATGGCATTTATGCAGCATTATATAATCCATTCACTGGTTTATGAGCCCAGGGTCCCCACGGGAGCGTCACAAACCCACATAATATGCTACAGGGTTAGATTTTGCATCTAAGAATCCAAATGAGAAGGAAATACTTTCTAAAACCACAAGTGTAACTAGAATATTAGGTACGACGAATTAAGTCCAAAAGTACAAATAGTTTCAATCTGGCAGCTTAAGATATGCTCAGTTTGGGTGATGCAGACGTTAAAATACAGGCACTTTTTCTCCGGTACCCCTCAATTGTTAAGATACATAGCACATAGATCAGATGGCCAAATTGGGCCTATGAAAGAACAGTTAGCAATGATTCAATGTCAAGGAAGCCTACTACAGTGTTCCCCAAGGATGAAGCCAGTATTTCTTAAACACTCCAGTTAACTGCCTTCAATAAAGAAGGAACATATGATACTTAATTTCAGAGATGACATCACACCAGGGATAGCTGCTGTGGCTAACCCAGGAATGGACATAATTGGAATTCAAAACAGAAGGTTATAATCATGGACATAAATTTTAAAATAAAATAAAGGAGAGATAAGATTATATGCTTACGGAAGAAAAAAAAATACAACGGAACAGCAATTATCTAGAAACAAAAACAAAAGTGTAAAACGGCTGTAAGAGTTTGAAAAGAACCAAAAACTAATCCTGATTTGGAATGGAACCATTTTCAAAAAGTGTCTCTAATCTAGATAAATATATATAATATATAAAATATAATAAAGTAGTTCAGTAATTCTTTGGTATTTAGTATGATTATTAATAATACCAGCCCTGTCTAGAAAAAAACAGAGAAACAATGCGAAGGGTGTAAAACAGGATTTACAGAAATAGTAAAGAAGTCTGAATTATTTAACCTAGAGAAATAAAAGCTGGAGTATAGTTCAAGTGTTTTGAACATATATACATTCTAAAGAAGGAAGAAAAAAAATATAGTTCATGTTGCAAGGATAGATTTATACCAAAAAAGTTGTTGAACTAGGTGACAAAAGTTAAGATTCTTTGAGGTTCTTAATAGGCTTTAGCCCAATCTATGATTTTTAAAATGAAGACTCAAAACAGACTAAGACTGAAGATTTCTAAAATGACATGAAGAACTGACTTCCAATTCTTGACATTTTTTTTAAAGATTTTATTTATTTGACAGACAGAGATCACAAGTAGGCAGAGAGAGAGAGGGAAGCAGGCTCCCCGCTGAGCAGAGAGCCCGATGTGGGACTCGATCCCAGGACTCTGAGATCATGACCTGAGCCGAAGGCAGAGGCTTACCCACTGAGCCACCCAGGCGTCCCCAATTCTTGACATTTTTTTAACATTCTTTTGGGTGAATTATCAACCCAAATTGCCTTTTTGTCTTTTGCTTAAAGTTAGGACCACAGCGCTCTAAAATAAACCTTTTCCCCAAGGAAATAGGTCACTGACCATTGTCCACAGCATTAAGAATACTCTGCATATTGTTTTTAATATAACACTAATTGATATTTCAAATTGATAAGGTTTTTAGAGGTCATAGAGTGGCAAGATATGTAGAAAATGCAGACTGTACAGTGTTTGTGAAGTCTTTGATTAGTTACCCGATAGTTTAAAAAAAAAAAAAAGACAAAACCTGATATAACCTACGTAAAACAAAGAATCTGTCATAACCAGAAAAGAGAAGAATCCAGCAACCCTGTGCCTTCATCTTCACAAGTCAGCAGCCTGCTAGTGCTCAATGGTGGCAAAGAAGAAATGATCTCGCTGTCAGTCCTACTTCACTCATTCCTAACACATCTGCTGCTAGGAGGCATCTGGGTGTTCTGTCCGTGGTTTGTAAGTGTGGATATTTTCTTGATTTTACTACATGACATGACCCATTTTAAACAGTAACTTTAGTATGCCTAGAACACAGTAGGCCCATTCATTAACCCAAAAGTAACTTAAAACCAGTAAGTCATTGAGAGGCAATCTTTAATGAGCGGTCACACACTTGTTCGATTGAGCCAGATTTCATCTGGTTACCAAATATTTCATTTTACCTACATGAAAGTAGGCCAGTGGTGATCAACGCTCCCTCTCTTTTTTAAGAACTGAAATCCTGTTAAGGATTAAAAGCAAACAAAAACAGAGCCGGAGTCATGGAATAAGGAAAGAAGGAAATATGCACTACAGCCAGGGCCAGAGGAATTTACAATTACAATAAAGAACAAAATGTTCTGTCCAAGGAAAAGGCACATCAAAATGCTTTTAAATTTGTTTTCAAGGATTCTCTCCAAGAAATGAGAAGCCAGCTCTTCTTTAAAAATTTTAAACATTCAATCAAATTCATTTAAACATGTGTTTGTTTATACCTAAGAGAAGGGCTCTTCTTCTAACCTTACTATCTTAGCAAATGAGGCTGCGTTCCCCACAAATAAAATGCTCTATTTTGCATTACTACTGAAAACCAAAAATAAAATTCTTGAATCAGAAATATAAATTGAATTTTTTCAATGTATACTTCTAACCATCCTTAAATAGAAAGATTGTATATTGCCAGTTACTTGTTCAGATAACAGACTATCACATGAGAACATGATTCAGTAAGAAATATCAGCAGGCATAGGGCCAGTCTTTCTGGACACACTCATGTTAACTGGATATACTGTAGGAGATGGCAACGGCTTTCATAAGGTAAATTTATGTATAGCTTTGCTCTTAAGTATAGTGTTAGAAACAAGTTAAAAAATACACAGCAATATGATATCAACTGCATTTTTTTCCTAAGCTAGAAGCACCTGATATACATAACATATAATCTATGTTTATTCATGGTAAGGAGGCTAATAATGCCTCTTTAGTTAAATGAAACAGCCCAAATTCAAAGCAAAGAATTAGGAAAATAAGTTTTTGTTTTGTTTTCTTTTTTAAAGTCTATCTACTATACATGTCTTTCTACTGAACATTATAATTCCTAAAGGGGTTTGAAAGTCTATTCCTGAAAGGTAATAGGGAAGACAGACTTCTGTTAATGTTGTGTCCTCTGACATCTAGTCTGTGAAAATAAAAGGAGAGAGCATTAACTTTTAGCAGTAGACGTGTTAAAAAGAAAAAAAAAAAAAAAAAA
>ML109586.1:0-46075 GCA_003697995.1 Taxidea taxus jeffersonii
GAAGAGCAGGTTGCCCAAGGGCAAAGAAAATAGCGATCATCAGGAACACCCCGTTCCTCAAATTCTGCAATAATGATTACTTAGTTTTCTTGGATTGAATGTGACCTACTGAGATGCAAGAATCAGCCAGGACAGCTTAAGAGAAAATACCATAGAATGAACTTCTTATCTCCGTGGGGTTCTCCAGAAAACGACCACATTGAAATCACTTCCCAGAGTTCACGGGCCCCGAGAATGGGATTGGTGGGGGTGGAGCTGAAGGTAGCCCATGGGACAGGTGGAAGGAAATTGTTCATGTGGCCCATGGAGAGAAGATGAGGCCCTGGGCATTACAGAATGGCTTCCATTGCACCAAATGTACCCCGAGGTCCTTGGTGCCGCCAAAGGTTTTCCTGAGGGAGGAGAACCGTTCTGAGTGGCTTGTTAGGGTCCTGGGCAAGAACAGAGGATGGCCTGTTTTTGCTCGATTTTTCCTGTTTGTTTTTTTTTTAATTTTTTTTGGAAATGATCACCAAATTCCCATCATTCTTTGTATGCAACACCCATTAAACCTAAGCGATTCCCCAAGACAAAGAAAACACCAAGTCTGGGGCCATGTGCCAACAAGAAGTACATGACCTTCTCTTGCTGGGGCACTGGTATTTTTAAAGCAACAAATGCATGATATTGAATATCCCAGCAAGGCTCCCTTCTGAGCAGATCCAACAATTGTCCCGGAGAAGAAACAAACTGGTAAATGCCCCCAAGCCCTTCTGGGGTGCCCACAAAAACAGATCATCAAATTCCTCTTCCTCATCAGGAAAGCGGGGGTGGGGGTGGGCTGTGCTTGTGTGTGCGGGTGTCAGGAGGCAGCTCTGGTTGGGTTGTCATCCTCTCATCAGCACAAGTGAGGACATTGGACTTTTGCTCCCCTCTGGAAAAACACAAGACACAACCCAGCTTCTCTCCAGGGACATTTTTTCACCCAGAGGTCTTTGCCTCAAGGCTGAAACATTGACTCTCCTGGCCCCTGCACAGGTTTCTGGAAACCCAGCCCTTGTTTGGCTACATGCATGATGAAGTTCTGCAGGGGGGTGGGGAGGTTGCTGAGCCTGTGCCACCTGGCGCTGCCCCGCCGGCCCCTCTGTGCCTCCCAGCTCCAAAGTTCCAGGGTAGCCTTTCTGAGCCTTGGTTTTTCAGCAGCAGGTGGAGGCAAAGTGTGAGGAGAGGGAAATATGATCTCCGCTGAATTACAATATTTTGCTTTCTGTAATCCTCTTCGGGTGGTGACTGTAGCCAAAAGGAAAAAACAGGCCAATGTGCAAGATGGATTAAAAACCCTCATTATTACCCCGACAAACATGCATTGGCTGAACCAAATTCTAGTCCCGGTAATTCATTACCAGTGAAATTCAGGTCTGACCTAGGATTTGAGAGGGGCTTCTGTAAAGGTTGAGGGTGGGGGGTGGCTGTGGGAGGGTCTCTGTCCTGGAGGGGAGCTGGGTGGGAGCAGGCAACCTCTGAGCCTGGCCCAGACCAGAGCTGGCCTGGGCACAGGTGCTTGTTCCGGGATTGCCTACCATGCACCTGCCTAGGGTTCTCTTGTCTCAGGGCTGGGCTGCGGGCAATGTGTCCCCTCCTCCCCACATCTCTGAGGTTGGGCTTGGGTCAGGAGTGTGCAGAGAGGGTGGAGGGACAGTGCTCCATCTTCCCCACTCCCCAGTGAGGGTCTCCCCAGTGAGAGTGAAAAACACTGTCTTGCATGAATAATACACCTTCTTCATTCTTTTGAAGAGTTCAGAGCTCCTAGCAGACAGAATGTTCTTCACCCTCAACAGCTCCCTGAGGCTAAATCAGGTTTTGATTCCTCCTTGCCCTTACCTTTTCTTTTTTTTAATAGATGAGACAATGTCAGCTCATAGCAATTGGTCTTTGGGAATGAGCTGTGCTGGGCCCACAAGAAGCAGGCAGGGAAGAGCTGAATGGACGAGTCCTTTATGGAGGCAGGAAATCTCTCCGCTTGATCTCCATAAGCACTTGAAAGAAATCACACCTTAAAAAGTCTTGATATATAAAATAACTTGTTACAGAAGCTGATCAAGTAATAATAGGCTTTTAGTCTGTTTTAACTAGCAAGAGGGTTCTCTTTTAAGAGGATGCTCTTAGGTCATAGGGAAATATCATTGCAACAACACTCAGGTTGCTGCAAGGCCAAGAAGAGAGATCCAGATTTTTCTGTGTGGTAGACTCACCACTGGGTGGTGGTGACTGGTCTCTGATCCGCTTTGGATTTTATTATTGTGCAGATTCTTACTGACCTGTTGTGCTGCTTTGAGTCTTTCTTAGACCATACTCCAGTGAGCATGGTCTTCAACAAAACCAAAATGTGATTGTGCCATCCTTGCACTCAGATATCCTGCAGCTTCCCATAGTCTTCAAGATGGAATTCTTACTCCTTCCACAGCATAAAGGACCCCTGTCTTCCCACTAGAAATTCAAGACTGCCAGCTAATTTTCAGACTCCACGCTCATTAATTCACTCCGTTGTTCAGACATCCAGCTGGCATTCCCTGAAGGGTTAATATTTTCCAGCCAGTTCACCACACACTGGGAATGTAGCACTATGGCAGTGCTTACCTAGCACATGACTTGGTCAAGACTCAGATTCTGCCTCTAGTCTTAGAAATTTCTTCTCTCATTGCCTCTGACACCCTCCTCTTCTGCCTTTACAGTTCCATGAGTTTTCTTCTTCATTCCTCCATTCCCCATCCCCACCTAATACCGCTCTTTCAAAAAAAAATTATTTATTTACTTATTTATTTATTATTTATTTGAGAGAGAGTGAGTGGGGGGGGGGTGGGGCAGAGGGAGAGAATCTTCAAGCAGACTCCCTTTGGAGTGTGAAGCCCAACTTGGGCTTCAATCTCACAACCCATGAGATCATGACCTGAGTAGAAACTGAGAGTTAGATGCCTAACCAACTGATCCACAGGGGCACCCTGTACCCTTGAGTGTTCTGAGAGCTCATGGTACTGTAACTGGCTATTATGTTCCTGTTTCCTCATGTTTTGAATGAGAGACTTTGTTTTGTGTATAATGTCTAGCACAGGGTCCAGTTCCCAGCTGGTCATAGCTCCAGGGTTACATTGACTTTGATCAATGTGATGGGAACAAAAGTCTGCTGGGGGTCTTCTGGGAGAGAAACCTCTAAACACAACTGTCCCTTGTTTCCTCTTTGGTGTCACATCTGGAAGAGAGGCTTAGAACTGCTACAGCCATGTGGAACTAGCTTTGGAAAAAAGCCAATGACAAGGACAGCAGGGCAGAGAACTGAAAGTAACATCTGCCTGGGATCATCTTACCTCTGGACTTGAAGTTATGTGAATGGCATGGCATGGCATGGTTTAAGCCATTCTGATTCAAGGTCTTCCTTCCTCTCCCCTCCCTTCTCCCCTCCCCTCCTCCCCATCCCTTCTCTTCTTCTCCTCCTTTTTCTTTTCCCTCCTTTCTTTTCTCCTCCATGTTCCTCTCTCTCTTTTTCTTTCTGCCTCTGCCTCCTCCTCCTCCTTCTTCATTGCCAAAATCTTCTTAAGTGATTTGGAACTCATTATTCATCTTTGTTTGGATGGAGTGAGTAGGCCCAGACATAGTAAGTCCAACTGATAGCATCTGGTATTAGTTGTATTTACTTATATATATCTTGTCTGTCTTACTAAACTATTGGTTCTTTGAAGGGAATAAATCTACTTAGTCCAAAATTGTCCTATTAGTCTCATCTCCCAAGTGTCTACCTAACACCTGCTACATAGTAAGGAGTTCCACAGATTTGTATAGAATTGAATCGAATGGAAGCCTTCAACTACTTTTTGTCCTTTTTCTTAACCTTCAATTTATGCCTTCTCTTTGTACTTCATGATTCAGTATCTTACTCAATACCGTTGTTCTCACATCGTTTCCCACTGAAAGTCTTGCACTCTCCAGGAAGATACTAAGGTCCTAGAGAGCAGCATCTGAGTCTCATCTTGTATTTGTTTGGTGTCCCACAGTGTTCTCTGCATTTGCAGGGCTCATAAGAGGCACCTAAAAATCTCCCGATGAACAAATTCCCTGAAACCTTACCCAGGGTGAACACTACTTAGTTTTGTAGTTGTATACTCTTGCATGTTGTCTCAGTTCCTCTCAAGAACTAGTGTGGCAGAGGTGGAACTAACATTTAAAAATATCTTTTGGGGTGGGAGGACTGGTTCTGGAGGTGATGATATGCCCTAATATCCTTGTCCAGCCATTGAGACCACATTGGTATTATTGCTGGGTAGTTTTGGAGCCCAGTTTTCTTTTCCAATCTGCCAGACATTTCTATTTCTATTTTTGAGGCTCTGCTTCTGGTATGTCCCTAGGTCTCCAAAGAATCCTAAAGTCACAGCTACTGTCTATTGAAAGGACACTTGGCACCCCATTTCCTGTCCTTAAGAAGGGCCATTGACAAGACAGTCCCGCTGCCTGTGTTTCACACCTTACCACAGTGACTGATATTCAAGAATATAACTCAACAGTTTAAATTATTTACACTGACCACAATAAGCAAACAAGCAGGAAGAGGTAAGTACAGAAGCCTATACATTCCCATCCCTTCACTGACACTTTAAACAGATTCTTTTATCTTGGTGATAGATTTTGACCCTTGTTATAATACAGTATCTCCCAGAGACATTTTAAAACCTTAGAACCATGAGAAAACAGGGATTGGGTAAGAGTCAACAAATTTGTCCTCATTTATTCCCCCTTATTTGAGATCTCTGAGTGGTCCAGCTTCTCTCTCCAAATCTGATGAACAGGTTTTCCCTTGGAAGAACGGTTATGCATTCTTTGCCTTGTTTAGTTTCTACTCATGAGTGTGAAGGTGGTGGTGGTGAATTATGTGTGTGTTTATGTGTCAGGACCATCCACAATATATACGAGGAAATGCCAGGAAGCAGGGTTCTTAAATTTAATCTTCTATGTCAGTGCTTTATACCCAATGAAAATATCCCAATTTAAGACAACTTTTGACATGTGAGGCAGTGTGCTGCATGCCCTGGAGGATAACAGATGTGTAAGACATATCCAGACTCTCCAGGCATACTATGGGCTCTAAGAAATTCAAAAGAGAAATTTTTTTTTTTCCAAAATGGGAAAGTTTGGTATTATAAAGATAATTCACTGCCATAAAAATGAATATAATTTAGGAATGTATTTAGTAAAAAGAGTATAGTTTTCCACTTTTCCATCTCTAATCTGAGAGATGGGCACTATAAAGAATTTTGTTGTAGCCTTTCAGAATTTTTATGCATCTAGAAACATTTTTTTTAAAGATTTTACTTATTATTTGAAAGAGAGAAAGAGTGAGAGAGAGAGAGAGAGAGATCATGAGCAGGGGGAGTGACAGAGAGAGAGGGAGAAGCAGTCTTCTTGCTGAACAAGGAACCTAATGCGGGACTTGATCTCAGGACCGTAGAATCATGATCTGAGCCAAAGGCAGACACTTAACTGAATGAACCACCCAGGTGCCTACATGTAGAAACATTTCTATGTACTGGGACCATATTATACATATTGTTCTCTAACCCTTATCAGTACATGTAGATATATCTTATACTTGTTTTATTTTCACTGGCTGTATAATATTCCATCGTGTGTGTACACACTAATGTCTCTTGCTAATCAACAGTTGGATCCAATCTGAGATTTTTCACTCCATTAGAAACAGCATTGTAGTGAACATCATTTTTCTTTTATTTTTCTGCACATGTTGAAGCACCTTCTTCTTGGGAAGATCAGGGAAGATTTCAGAGAAAAGGTGGAGTTTTAGTTGAGCCTGAGGGAGGGAACAGCATGAGCAAAGGTAAGAAGTACAAGGTACATTCAGGAGTTTGTAAGTAGACCTTTTTTGGTAAAATGGAGAATGTATGGTTCAGTCTTGGGCAATTGAGTTACAAGAAAAAAGTTCAGATAAATAGGGAGTTTGCAAGGGAACACGAGTTCTGTTGAGTTTGCAGTGATGCCATGATACCTGAGAATATCCTACATATCTGGGAATGGAGGGCAATGTTCCCAGACAAGAACACCTGGGAAGAAGTGAATAGAAGACACCAGGCTTTCCTGGAAGCACTGGGAAAACTAAGACCCATGGAAGCGACAGTGTGATTCAGCAGGGTGTGGTAATTGGATGGGAAGGAAGTCAGTGGAGCGTCCAGGCCTGGTTTCTTCATCCAGAAAATGGGGACAGGGATTTAAAAAAATTTTTTTTTAATTTTTAATTTTTTAAAATTAACATATAATGTATTATTAGCCCCAGGGGTACAGGTCTGTGAATCGCCAGGTTTACACACTTCACAGCACTAATCAATGCCTCAGGGATATTATACCCATGAAACCAAATACAGGCAAACTTTCTGTAAATAATAGTTATTACTATAATATTATTTCATTTGGTTATGAATCTTCTCTGTAGTCCCCCAAGTAGTAGTCATCCCAACAGGGATTTCAGAGATGCTAGTTTATGGAATGAAGAGGTGGATTACAGTGACCTTTTCAGAGAGCCACTGTGAAGTCACCAAAGGGGGTTGGCTGTGTTTTCTCAGTGATTCAGTGGAAACTTAAGAGTTACCTCCAATGATGTGAATCTGGTCTAAATACTTGAGGGCACTTTCCCATCTGCGGTTACTGAGTTCGATTTTCCCTTTTATCTAATTCAGTCCCCCTCACCAAATTACAGAGACTTGTTTTTGCTTTCAGAGCAGAAAGGAAAGATGGGAAGACCCACTCCAAATATTTAGTTAGTTTCAAAAGTATGTGTTATTCCAAGCACCTTCAAGTACTAGGTTTCTTGAAATAAGAAAGTATCATCTTGCTCTGCTGTGTTCCCTTTGGCAGGAACAATAACCATCCACTTCATGTGCATAACACTCAGCTCTTTGCAGGAGAAGAAAAACAGCCTGATTGCTGGAAGAGCTAAATTCCAGGCTCAGCTGTCTCTGTGTAGCTGGGATGACTTCTCTGGGCCTCCTGTACCTTACCAGTAAAATGAGAGGCTTGAACATGGCCTCTTTACATTCTTTACTTGTAGGATAGCACAACCTGTATTCACAAAGCCCTTGTAAGGTTCGTGGCATGGTGTCACAAAGCCTGTTTCACAGATTTGGGAATGGGAACCAAGGGGTGAGCAACTTGGCTAAAGCGAGCATGATTCCCCTCATCAGAGACACTATCAGAACTAGAAACTGCTATCTGATTTCTAGCATCTACCACTGTCTCCTGAAAGTTTCTTTCTTGAATTTGGCTGGGGGAGAAGGTTCTAGAAGGTCACATGCCTGCCTTCTGTTCATGTGGACAACCACATTCCACCACTTGGCAGCACAACCCTGAGGCAGACCATGCCTTTACTTTCCTTTCCACGCCCTCTTCGCACCTTGTTCCAGCCACACTGCACTACTTGGAGTTCTTCCTATGTCCCCACTCTTCTCATGTCCTGGTCTTTGCAAAAACTAGATTACATGTGGGGGCTTGAGAAGCTCCTTTCCCCATTGATCCCTTTCCCTTCTTAACTTTTCCTCCTTTAGGAATTTACTCTGCCATTGTTTCTTTCTTTCAGAGAGCTTTCCCCAACCCTCTGTCCAACCTGTGTTAGAGGCAGTTTCTCTGGGTTCCATAGTAATCTGTCCTTTCCTCCTTGTTGTGATAATAGTATTTACCACCCTGCATGGTAAGTGCCTATTAACTTATGACACGGGTGAAAAATATACTTGATGATGGTCCAAGTTGCAGTGGCATAAACAAGATAAAAGTTTCTTTCCCTATAAGGGGAAATTTGGAAATAGGCTATCCTGAGCTGGTATAGTAGCTTTATGGTCAACAGAGACCTAGGTCCTTCAAGTATTTGCTAAGTGTTGCCTCATGGTTGCCAGATGGCTGCTGGAATGCAAGCATTGCATCCATGAAAGAGGCAGGGACTAGAGAGAATATCACCCAGATGAGTCATTTCCCTTTATAAACTTTCCTGGAAGCTCTACCAGAAGCTGTCTACTTGCCTCTCCTTAGCTGAGAAATGTAGTCTTGTAGCCCCCTGAGCAACACTGGGTGCCTTTGGTGAAGTAAAAAACAAGAGGAGCTGTTTGGTAGACAGTCATCATCTTTGTCAGCCAAGCTGCTCAGGATGTGGTAGGCAGTTCCTGTCAGTCTGTGAGCAGGCAAGTACAGAAATGTAAGTGTTAAGAGACTTTTATAGTGACTTGACATTTATGTGACATAGTATCAGTCCACAAAGAAATTGGCAACTGGTCCTTCACCATAGAGTTTGAGAAGACTTGTCTGCCCTCAAGTGCTCTGTCTTCTTTATAAGACTACAAGCATCACCAGGGCAGGAAAGTCCTGCTCTCTGCTGTATTCCCTGATCCTGCACAGTGCCTAATGAAGAGGTGAGTATTGAGCCTTTGAGGCACTAAATCCACTTGTCACTGCCTGCTTCTTGCTAAGCTCGACTTCTGATGTGTCTGGATCTCTCTCTCCTCTCCTGTCTCCCTCTGTGATCTCCTTCTCTTGCTTTTCTCTTGCTCTCCTGTCAGAATCTTCAAGATCCCTCTTTTTCTCCCAACCCTCAAATGTGGCAACTTCCCGATCTTCAGCACTAAGCCTTCTGCCTCTCTCTCTCCACATCCTCTCTGCTGGACTTGCCTGCTCCTGTAGCTCTATACTCCTTCAGGGCAAGGACCTCCAGGCCCCAGACCCAGGCTGGGTTCTCTTGGCCCCTGGCATTTTTCAGGACTTGTTGGAATGGGTTCAAGCCTGAACTGCTCTTTTCCCCTACCCCAGGCTGATTTCCAGACATCCCCTCAGAAGGGATCCATAGCCCTTGGCTTAGACAAGGAGAATTCTTTCATTGTTTCCGTGGCCCTTCTCCTTGTCTTCTTTGCCTTCTAACATCACTTATTAGTTTCCTAGAGCTGTTTAAACAAAGTTCCACACACTGAGTGACACAAAGCAACAGAAATACATTCTTTCACAGTCTGGGAAGTTGGAAGTCACCAGTGAACATGTTGGTAGAAGCAGGCTCCCCTTGAAGCCTTAGACGGACGATCCATCCCTTCCTCTTCCGATATCTGGCACCTTCAGGCATGCCTTGATCTGTGGCCACTTGACTCAGTCCCTGCCTCCATCTTTTCCCTCATGTCTCAGTGACTTCACATGATGTTATCACTGCCACACACCTCTCTCTTCCTGAAAGGATGCCAGTCCTATCAGATTGGCCACCCTACTCCTGTTTGACCTCATCTGACTTCACTAGTTATACCTACAAAGCCTCTATTTCCAAACAAGGCCACATTCTGAAGTGCTTGGGGGTTAGGATTTCAGTTCATCTTCTTGGGAGGAGGGAGTCATGATTTCATGCATCACATTTCTCTCTTTCTTTCCATAATTATGACTTCATGGAAGTCATCCTAGAGGTCTCTAGGATGCAGCCTTGAGGCAGAGATCTGGGTGTTTGTTAGGGAGGGAAACTTGATTCAGCCTGTGGCAGTGGAGGGATGGGAGACTGGACCACTTGTGCTAAGGAAGCAGCCAGGCTGTGAAGGGAGCCCAGGGAGAGCCTCACTGGGGCTAAGATGGCTTCAGATGGCCCTGAGTGGGGCCTTGGTGGGCACTTGATGATCATGCCTACTGTAACCAACTGAACTGGAGTGTCCAGAGTTAAGGGGTTTCCTAGGACACAGGATTTGCCGTATTTTCTGGCTGACTGGGATGATTGGTCAGCTTTATGCTTCTGCATCCGTTGTAGGATATGGGTGAGGTCTCTACCCTCTACTTTCACATCCAAGATTGATAACATCAGGTGTAACTGAAAGACCTCCTGTGCTAACGGTGAAGAGACAAAACTCTGAAAAATGAATCAATAACTTTTCATGGCTTTCCACTGAAAAATTTTCAGCAGGAGAGTGATAGGATCTTCATCATCATGTTCTTGTTCGCAACTTCTGTTGCATTAAGGCGACATCTCCCCATGGAGCTCAGTACACCCAGCTCATCGGTCTGACCCAGCTCTGGAGAATGAGCTAGTGAAAAGGGTTCCCGTATTCCCATCTCTCCACCATCGCTCCCAGGAGCACCATGTGGAAACTTGTCCTATGTTCCCCAACTCTTCAGATTTGCCCATACTCAAGGCTCAGACTCTGTCTTTCAGGTTGATGTTGAATACCACTGGTTTCTGGAGATCAGTCTCCCTGAAGATGTGCCAGACCCCCTGCCCTTAGGCCAGGCTCAGGGAGGCCCCTGCTCTAAAGGTCTGGGATGGCAGACATGGTCTTGTTTGCCAAAATACAGTGAATTTTTTGTAGAGGGGAGAGGGGGACTATTGAAGATATATTCTCCCACAAGGATGTGCCTTAGGTCACTGTGGGCAATTTGTCTTCCCTAAGTGCAAGGCCCACCCACTGTGAGCTCACCGCCCCACCCCACCCCAGGTCTACTCAGGACTGCCCTGGCCTTCTCAGCTTGCTTCACAATCAATAGCCCCAGAAAAGGCAGTTTTATTCACTGAAGTCACAGATCAATGAGACAAGATTTGCATAGAAGCTTAGTATATAAATCCTGGGGTGAGGTAATTTCTTTTCCTTGCGCTGTCCTAATTTTCCCTCCCTTTCTAGTTTCCTCTGTTCATTTACCCTTCTGTTCTTTTGTTCTTCTCCTCACTGAGAATGTCCTTTCTTTAGAGCCCCAGCTAAGGAATGCAGCCCTCTTCTGGTCTCCCCCATGCCCTACATGGTGAGCATCTGTTAATTTGTCTCCCTCCAGCCAACCCCCTATTCTGTGGCCCTCCAATTCTCCTGTGTGTGCTGGGGGAAGCCCAGAGAACCTGACCATGATAGGTTGCTCAAGGAGACGGTGCCCATAGGCTTCTTCTGTTTTTATTTCTTATTTTGTCCAAAAATTTGTAAAGCTCGCACTGTTTCAAAGCAGATACAACTTTTGGGTTGATTTCTGGCAGCTCTATTGTGTTTCCAGCTGTTAGCACTTTATTTTACTTCTCTGGGGTATTAAGAAGGAGTACCAGTACATTTGGGAGTCCTCTCCTCAATGCTAGATTTTCCTTTAAAGATAGGGAGATTTTCAAGGAAGATTGGCATGGATAACAGCAAAGACAACATCCTATGTCATTAGAGATCAGAAAGGAACCTGTAGTCCCATCTCATATGCTGGCTGATTGCCATCAGTGGTCCTGGGGTGTTGTCCTTGTTACCTGTAACAGTGGTTGCTGCTGACATTCCTGTAGCATGTCACAGTGTGCCTCCATATGCCACCTTACTTGAGTCTTTACATGAGGTCAGTGGTAATCATGTCCACTGTAAATGAGGGAATGGAGGGTCTGGATGTTATGTAAGTCACCCACATTTCCAGAGCCAGGAAGCACCTTCTAATGCTCAAACCCAAACCTTCCATTGTTAAATTCCTTGTTCTTCTCTTTGTGCCTCATTGTTCAGTTATGAGCAGCACTCCCAAGTGATTGGCTCATGGAAAGGGGCCTGGCCTGAGTCACCTGCCATCCTCCTGGTGGCTGCCCATGACAGCTGACCATGTTAGGAAATGTCCCCATGCTGTCCACTGGGCCCGGGAAAGGAAGTCTGCTCCTTGGCAGATGATCTGTAAAAGGCTAAGCTGCCAGGCTACCAGAGCCTATGGATAGGACCACCTTGAACTGCCTAAGTCTTTCCTTTTTCTGTGTACCTGTTCTTTCCCACTGAGCCTCTTAGCACCCGTCTCCCCTCTCCCTCCTGCTCTCCGACTCTACCCAAGCCCATTAATATCTGTTGTCTTGGTCAAAAATATTGTGCAGTTACTCTCCTGTCCCAACCTCTGCTGAAAAAGAATCTGGTTAATTAACATTGATTACAATCCACCAACTGCAAGTAAAAATCGATTGCTGGGGTCCCTAATTTGAATGCACTTCTCTCTCCTTATCTCTTGTGAGGAGGAAAGAGACACAGAGTGTTAGAAGGAGAAGAGGTGAGCGGAGGAGGGTATTTTTTTTAAAGCAGTCCAATTTCCAAGGTCCCCAGTGAGGGACATTAGTGACGCGCTGTCCTTAGATCTTGCCCACTCTCCTTTAGTGCGGTCATTTCTCAGTGTGACGTCTAATTGCTGCAAATAGCCATTGTGCACATTTGGGCCTTGTTCATAGCTCCCTACTTTATTGAGAGAGGAGCGATAGTATTGATTGTGGATGGCCAGGGAGAATGCCAGAGAATATTAGTAAGGAACGGAGAGAACACAGTACATAAACTTTTATGACACAATGTCAAGCTGGATTGTGAAGACATAAATGAAAAGGACAACACGGTCTGTAATTACCACAAGTGCGCATCTTCCATCTGCCGGGGAAGGCCGCTTGGGCTGGCCAGGGCAAAGTGCAGGAGAGGAGGAATTTTCTGGCTCACAGAGGCAGTGGCCCACAGCTGTTGCTACCTTGTTGTGGAGAAGGAATATATGGGACACAGGAAAGCACTTGTTGTGGAAAGTGTGGGAATTCAATATTAGGTCTGTACCTACTGCTCGCCCTGTGACACTGAGCCGGTCACCTAACCTCTCTGGGCCTCACTTCCCTTGGGAAATAATAGCAGCTACTTTTCAGGGCTGGTGTAAGGACCGAATGAGATAATGCCCACAAACCTTTTGCATGGCGCTCAGGAAGTAATCAGCTCTCAGCAGGTCATAGGTATTACCATAATCATTCCATTTATTTCTGATGCGGGAAATATTTATGGAGTGTTTGCTCTCTAGCATCGTGCTAGAGGGGTACCCCACACTCATGAATCTTGCAACTCTGGGAGTGAGACAGACATTTATCAATTATTGACTCAAATAAATGTGAAAATGTTCCTGTGCCAGGACCTGGGAAAGAAAGACATGAGGCTATGTGATGGGATTTCTGTTGTTTCCATTTTTTTTTTTCCCAGTAATCACACTTACTGGTTTATTGCCCATCTCTCCTAGTATATAACGTTAAGTTCCCTGAGGACAGAGAGTCTTTTCTTTGCTGCTCTCACTTTGGTGCCTAGAATAGTAAGTGACACATAGTAGGCACTCAGCGAATATGTCCTAAGTGAATGAATAGTGATGTACTCAGGGTACAGGGGAAGAATTCGTACCTGACTCTGAAGAGCTTGTCGTCAAATGGAGCAAGAAGAGATGCATAACATTTAAGACTCAGTGGAGTTATTAGCAGGTTGAACGACAAAACCACAGCTTAACATAAACCGTAAGAGCTCTCTTTACCTAGACACTGGCGTCCCACACCAGCGTGGGGTCTGGTGTCAGATTTTTGGCCCGTCATGAGAAGTAATGAAAGGAAATGGAAAGACAAGGAAACTGGTTGAGCTCCCTGAGCTTGGTGGCTGGTGTTAACACAAAGTGAATGTGTTAGTCAGAGTAGGCTGACTGATAAACAAACAACACCCAGTCTCAGCCGTGGGGTCAGCAGAGGGGCTCGGCGTGGGCCAGGCATTGGGTCCTCTTCTAGAACTCCACATCCCACTGACAGGCAAGGGAAGAGAGATCCAGAATATAGGGAAGCATTTCCACTCTTATCACATCAACCTGGAGGTGGCCAGGTTGCTGTGGCTTGTGCGTGTTGGCCTGGCAAGTCACAGGGCCTCAGCTAGATGCTGGGGAACTGAGGACTGTAGACAAGTTGTGTGTCCAAGAGGAGGAGTTGGTGGGTGCCATATGTCTCTACCACATGAATTCAGCGAATCCTTAGGGAGGCGTCGCTGAGCACCAAACACCACCATCCGAGATGGCCAGTGCCCTCCAGGACGTCGCTGTCTAGTGGGCAAAACATGGAAATAACTAATGACTAATGAAAGGCAGATCTTAAGAGCTACACATAGAGGGACTGCAAGTGTGATGGGAGTATGGCGGTAGGAGGGATTAATTCCAGTGTGGTGGAGATGGCCAACCGTACACCAGAGACTTGTGTCCCCACTCCCAAGGTACAGACTCGTGGTTGGTAAACAGCCGTTCGGCAGGCATGTCCATTTCACAGCCTTCCACGCATGTAAGGGAGGCCTGGGACGAGTTCCCAGCCCTGAGACATGAGTCAAAGGGATGATGGCTACCTCTGGGCCAAGCCAATAAAGAAAAATGTGTTCTTTCTCCATCCTCTCATTCTCCATCCACTGGCTAAATTAAATATTAACAGGTATAGGAAATTGTGAAGATAAAGACTCAGAGGCAAGAACATAAAGAGGATGTTCAGTCTCGTACATGGTTAGTGGGAGGGTAAAACGGTACAACCACCCTAAAAAACAGGTGAACAGCTTCGAACAGACTTAACAATGCACCCATCCTATGTTCCAGCAATCCCACTCCTGGGTACTTACCTAAGCAAAAGGAAAACAAATGTCCACAATAAGACTTGTGCAGGAGTGTTCACAGCAGCTTTATTTGTATTGGTGATAACTGCCAACCGTCTAAGTATCTGCCAACAGGTGAATGAATAAAAACATCGTGGCTAACTCATACTAGGGAATGCTTTTGGGTGTTATTCACAAGTAAGGAATAAATTACCGATACCTGCAATAGCGTGTGTTAATATCAAAACATTATGTTATACAGAGGAACAGACACAAAAGAGGACAGACTATGTGATTCCTTTATATAAAGTTCAAGGCAAGCAAACTAATCTGTGGAGACAGAAATCAGGAAAGTGGTGGCCTACAGGGGGGGAGAATTGACTGTGAGGGGACATGAGGGAAACTTGTGAGTTACGGACATTCTGAGGGGTTGGCAATATGGCTGTGTACATTTATCAATACTCATCTGATGGTGCCCTGAGGATCTGTGTACTTCACTGCATTTTACTTTAATGTTTATTTAATTAAAAAAATGTGTTCAGGGAAAATGAATGAATAATTTTGATAGAGCATGGGATTCTGGATGGGGAGATAAAGGGGTAACATGAAAGATTGGTATAGAGTTTGGGGCATTTAATCTCAAAGTGGTTTGGACGTTATCACCTAAATGATAGGGAGCTACCCATGGCTTTTGACGGGGGGAGAAACACACTCATGTGAAAGTTTTTGGGCAGAGGGTGGGGCGTGGGGAAATGGTGACGGTGGGAGGAGGAGAGGGAGCAGGATGCCAAGCGGTGTTAGAGGTGAGGGCCCCTGTAAGTTATGCACAGCCTGGTATTTCCCTCCGCATGGATGCACAGGCCAGCCTGGGGAGACGGCTGGGGACCCAGGAGCTGGGTTTGCCAAAGGTCGAATCACGAAACAAACAGTTTCTTTCATACAGAGAGTATTTTAATCCCTATGACTCTATAGTAGGATCAGGCCACGTGTTATGATTGGAAATGATTTCTATTATTAGTTACTATTACTACTCTTGGGCTGTTGAATGCCAAGGCTTGGGAGGAGCTGGGCAGGCCGCAGAGAAAGAAATGGTCTGTGAAGTTTGCATTTTCCAGAGCTCAGCAGACAAGCGCTCAGGCTTGCAGCTAGTCATTTCATGCTTATCCACTCACACCTCGGGCTGTGGTCTTCAGTTTGCGTCAGAAGCACCAAGAGCCTGGAAGTGGTGATGGTGGGACCGCAGGGCAGAGGTTGGGAGAGCGAATGGTTTATTCAGACCCGCGGCTGAGCCGCCCGTGTGTTGCTCAAGTACCTTGGGAAAGACTGTGGCAGAAAGGCCACCACGTCGTCCGGAATTAGCACGGAGGTGAACCTTGCAGATTTCTGGAGGACTCGGGAAGCATGTAAGCTCTATCCAGCAGCTCACAAAACTCTCATTTCTTAAAGCTAAGCACTTCAAGATACTTTCTGGAGTGTTTGCTGTGTGTTGGCGCTAGGGCATCTCTGGAGAAGGAGGAGGAGGCCCCCTTCACACCTTCCATGTCATCCACGTCACCCAGCACCATTTCCTGTTGGGCATTTTCCGAGGCAGACCTGAACTTACATATCGTTATCCTTTGCCGCGAAGGTGATTCATGAAATGTCAAACCAGATGTGACCTTACATTTGCACCCTTCTCAGGTTTTTCTTTTGAACGTATCCAGAGATCAGAACAATGAAATTCCTTGTTGGTCTTTGCAACGGCGTGGCAAAAGTCATAGTAACGTAGTTGTGATGTACACAGCATGTGCTCAATAAGTGCTTCAAATGTGCCTATCTTAAGTCACTTGGGATGGTTAGTAAGGTAAAGCCAGGAAGCTGCTTCCTGGGGTCCTGGTCATTCTGGCTGTGTGACTCCCGGGGGGCTCCCGCCTGATGGCAGACTGCGGGGTTCAGCACTTTCATAGTATGAGTTCCTACTGAATTGTTGCAATGTTTGCAATCCCATGGTGACAGGGGTCTCTCAGTGGCTGGGGGGGGCGCCCTCATTTAGTCCGCCAGCTGTCCTGAATGCGCAACACTCATCAGGTTAAGAGTTCTTCAGGGGATCCTTGCTCTGCCCTGAACAGCAGTGGCTTAGACTCGAGGAATCAATCTTCTGGAAGCTGCAGATGGTCAGACTTCCAGACTTCCCTGAAGGCGGGACTGATTACCAAAGATAACTGGCTTTCTCTGGCAGGAAGACCTGTTTCCCACCCCGGGCAAATCTGCGGACCTCGGAACCCCAGCCACACATGGGCCTTTGTTGTGAAGATTCAGCAAAGCAGAGCAAAAAGCCTTAGAGGCAGACGGGTCCAGGTTTGAATCCTGGCTCTGCCACCTGCTAGTGATAACGCCTGGTCTGTCCACCCCCAAGCCTCAGTTTCCGTCTCTATAAAAAAGAAAACAGTGGGGGCTCCTTGTAGTAGTCAGAGGAAGTACTGCTATGTACCGTACACAGAGTCTTAAATATCAACGTTCCACCATGAAAAAAGTCAATTTCTCATTCACATGGAGTCTCATGTGGATATTTTGGACAGACAGCTCTCCTGGCTGGCTCCCTTGTATAGGAACCGACTCGGGAGATCAGGAGTCTTTCCATCACAAGTATCTCCCATCTTCTAGGGACACAGAGTCCTATGTTTCCAGCATTGGGGGAAGAGAGTGAGAAAGGGAGAGACAGACAGGTGGGCAGGCAGACAGAAAGCAAATATCCCTAAAATGAATGCGGGACAAAGACATCCGAACCTTTGCTGCCATGTTGTGTAGAAACATAAGAAACCAGTGACTCATCTTCTGACAGTCAGTGGCTTGAAGCTGATCCTCATGGGAGTATTTACACCATAGAAATCAGCGCATGCTACAGAGCAGGGCTATTTCCTCAGAGAGGACTGGTGGTTGAACATTTCCAGGCACATCCCGGGGCCTCTCCAGCTCCGAGTCAGGTGGGCATCCCTGGGGCAGGGTGCCCTGCTTCGACACTTTGTGTCAAATAATATTTAAGAAAAAAGCGATCCTATTCCCAAGTCCATGCAGAGGTCCTATAGCCAAGCTGTTATAGGACCAAGAGTGGCCGCTGTCGGGCTTCAAGTTCACTGCCATGGTGGCTAGAGTCTGGGGGGTTTTCTCAGTGACAAGGTCCAGAGCTTTGCCCGTGGTGGGAAACACAAAGTCTCACATTCTCAGCATGGGAAGTGACTTGGGGTGGGGGAAAAGCACTCTCTAATTCTGCCTTGAAGCATCCCCCAATTCTTGACCACCAACCCAGCCACACTCCATGCTACTGGAACTGAGAGGACGCAAGGACACAGGCAGCTCAGATAAAAGAGGAACTCCTTGACAATATCCCCAGCATCTGAGAGTTGTCTCCGAAAAATGATCTTTAGTTCTATACCACATGCCCTGTTTCCTAATATTAACATTTCCTACTTTTGCCATTTTCTTTTCTGAGACCTCTGGGAACCATTAACAGAGTTTTCCTGCTACCCAGGATTTGCAGGAGAATGCAGATGGGCCCAGAGTGACGTCTGGAAGGACGTGATAGAATTTGCTACTGGAACCCCAGCTTTCCTTACCTGTGGCGAACATTCGTCATCATTCCCCAAAATAGTGCAGACAGAACAAAGGCTTCTCTGGGTCTCTGCTAGCCTTGGCCTGGGTCTGTTTGCACTGGGGAAGCGGGCTGGGCAGAGCGGGTGGGGGTTCGTCTCACCCATCATTCTGGTGGAGGAAAGGCAAGGTTCAATGCATTTCTGTTTGTTTTTACAAACTCAACGGGACCACCTCCATCCCCACCACCACCCAGTTTGCAATCAGACCTTCCCTGGACTCTGGAACACAGCCTCATACAGCCACACAAGCTCCCAGCAGCAGCGGATGAATGGCGATGTCTGAAATGATGTCAACGGCTTGTGTGCAGGCCAAGGAAAATATGCGGGGGCCCTCCGTGGCCTCACCCCCATGCTCGCCGCGCCGCAGCTGCGAGCCGTAAGTTTTCCTTCTGAGCAGACAGAGCACAGTACATCTGAATTTGATTCAGAAACGAGCATGCCTTTTCCAGACCCCTTGCACCTTCCCCCGACTCCTCACCCTCCTTGAAGAATAAAGCTGTCCTAGCCAGGGCTTGAACGTGGGGCGGCTACACCTGGTGGCGATTTGGAATTATTCCTAAAGTCCCAGAGTCCTGGGGAAGGGAGGGTTGGGGGCGGTAAGAAGAAGGAGGATGCAGGTCAAAAGGGCAGCGGGTGTAGGAGATGGAATTCCGCAGCCGTGGGGACGCCAGGGGTTAAGACAGCTGCTGGGATGGTGCAGGCCCTTCTGCTTACTTCCTCCTGATGGATGCAAGTTTTTGCCCTCACTGTTGTGTTTGGAAGGTTCACAGGGTTGTGTTGTCCCCCAGATCATCGTTCTGATCTTCCCATTCAATTTTAGCCATGGAGGCATATGTAGCTCAGAGGGTCTCTGAGACCGGGTTCCTCCTTTTGGCTACTTGATGGTGGAGCCAAACTCCACGGTCAGTAATTTTGCTTTTGAATCGGAATCACATGGATGTCACCCCAGGGGAAAAGCTTAAGTACCCAAGCAGTGAATTTTATGGATCAAATGACAAGGCGGTGGAAGCCGGGTTATTTTTCTGAGTCCGGCGAGGCCTTGGAGCCGGAGAGAGGGAGAAGTTTAGCCTGACTCCCTGGCTGCCTCCTCCTCCCCTGACCCTCTCTCTAGATGGCTCCAGCCAAGTGAGGTTTGAAGAAAGTATGGTCTCGGAGGCCTGACAGCGTGATGGGACGCAGGGCCCGTCCTCCTCCACACTGACCGCTGGGGCTGGGCTGGGAGCGGCTGGCCAGCGCCAGGAACGCTGCCTCTCCCCGCTCTTGCTCTGACCCCACCATCACCGACACTTGGCTCTTATTTTACGATTGTGTTTATACAGCAAACATACTTTGGAAAAAGAAGAACTCTCCCATGGCTGCTGGCCATACCACCTTGTGGTCGCAGAAGCAGAGCCGGGCTGCGCCTGATCTCTGGGTGCTTAAGAGTCCGCCCAAGGGCACGTAGGTGCTCTGAGACCACAGGGCCATGGACTCATGGCCTGGCCTCCACTCTTCTGAGTCACACTCCCATGTGAGAAGAGATGGAGGCTGGCCGTCTCCTGGGGAAGGAGACGCAGCACAAGGCCAGAGACTCAGTCTGTGTTTGTACCTGTAACATCCATTCTTTCCCACCACGAATAAAAAGCAAGTGACTTCATATCTCTCAGTGCCTGAGAACATAGCAAATTCTCCCCGGACTGTAACTATCATAATTATTATTAAGGCACCACCGGACACTGTCTTGGTGCTCTGTATATATTTTTCTAATTCTTACAACACCTGCCCAGCAGAAAAGGTATCATTATCTCCATTGTAGAGATTTGGTTCAGAGAAGTTAAGTAACTTGCCCAAAGTCACAGAGCTGGGTAGTTTTAGAAGCCACCTCCAAAGTCTAAGCTCTTTAAAGGAAAACCTGCAGCCCCCTAATATTTTTTTTTGTTTTTGTCCTCTTTTTTTTCTCTGTCTTGATGAACCACACAAGGACCAATCGCAAGGAGCACCAGACACGCAGGGTCCATGGGGGCCTTGGCTTGTCCTTGCAGAGAAGCTGTCTTTTCACTTCTTCTCCTCAGCCTTTGTACCGGTCTCTGGGATTCTCTGAGGAACCCCTGTCATGTGTCTGAGGGGCTAAGCTGGGAAGAGTGGTGGCCTTTGAGCCAAATGTCCTTTCCAGTGCCTCTCATGGAATTGTTGAAAGCATCAGTCAGGGGTGGGGTTGGCTTGGACCTCAGAGCATTGCCTCCTGGGAGTGGCCTTCCCACCCAGCTGACTGCACCTCCATGTTCTTCCCACCTACACTGGGTGGCGAGTTCCTTATGACAACTCTGGGAGACTTGGCAGGCTGAACTCTAACAGCTGCGGGGGTGAGGGAAGATGGCCAGGGAGGGGGAAGAGGTCCCACCATCAGGCCCCGAGGAGGAGGCCTGAGAAGGGAAGAAGCATGGAGAGCTGCTGCCCACCCACAGAGTCCAGTCAGGACCCTAAAACCACAGCTACTGTAGCCACGGCCACTGTAGCCACTGGGTTTCCAGGCTTAGTGGCCCACTGGGGAGCAGACAGAGAGCAGGCTGTAACTTCAAGGTCTGTGGGAAGAAGGAGGAACTGTTCACCTGTCAGTCCCATCATTGTCTTTTTCATAGTGTGAGTTTCATTTTGGCCAAAGCTCTGTGTGTGTATGTGTGTGTGTCTGTGTGTGTCTGTGTCTCTCTGTGTGAAGGCCATCATTATACCCAGAGCTAGACAAGGCCTCCCCAGAGATCCACAGTGGAACCAAAGAATGACCGCATGGGTGAATCAGTGATGGTATCAATAAACTGATGAGGCCAGAGGCCTATGTTGGGCTATCCTGGTCTTCCCTCTCTTTTCTCCTTCTATCTACAGATGCCACAAGCCAGCTACAAATCCTGTCTCCTACTTCCTGAATGAACAAAGTTTGAATCAACCTATCAACAACCCTCAGATATGATATCCAGGGTCATTGCCAAGTTGAATACCACCTCTATGGCCTACTCCAGGTCATCTGTAGAAAACACAGGGCTAGAATCAGAAGACCCACATTTGGGCTCCAACATGGCTCCCAGCTAATTGTGTGACCTTATTGAGGATTCTTCTGTGGGCATTAGCTACTGATTCTCTCACAGCAGCATCTGGCCCAGGGGATCTGCTGAAGCCCATCAGAATATGGTTTCCTGGAGGTGGCCATTGAAGGTGCCCATAGTTGTCACACACTTGGCCTATGGTGGCAGGAACCCCAGTCATGCAGGCCACAGACTCCTTAAAGACTTCAGCTGAATGATCAAGGATCTGCAGCTTGGACCTTGTGTGTTCCAGCTCCTGGAAATGAGTTATTAAGGGAGTCCCGCAGAGTGGCTTCGTCCCCCAGACAGGCCTGTTCTTAGAGGCGCAAGCAGAAAAGGAAGGGGACAGAAGTTCAAGACGTAGAAGGCCCAGGTCCAGGGGTGAGTTACCGGGCAGGGCTCATTTTCAGACAAGCAAGGAGAGCCCAAGGCTGGCGGGGCAGAGGAAGGGCCAGCAGGGAGGAAGCTGTGGCTCTTCTAGGTTTGGGGACAGAGAATGACAGGCATTTCAGTGTTGCAGAGCTCCCTTCCCTCCTACCTGCCCCCTGTAATAGCTGCCCTGGGGAAAGAGCAGGGAGGAGGTGAGCTGGGGGTCTCTCTCCTGTGTCAGTGACTCCATACCGAGCTGATGATTCAGATGATTTAGCAATGATAACAGAGGCAAAGGGGCTCTGGAGGAAAAACACAGCTAACCAAAAAGCCTCCCGGGGAGTTTGGGTCAGAAGAGGAAACAAGGTCTAAAAGAAGAAAGGCCAGGAGAAAACATCTGTAGGTCAGGCTATGGGGATGGAGAGCAAGAAGCCAGCATCCACAGGCACAGCTGCCAAGGAGCCTGAGTTGCAATCATCTCCCTGGTGAGGGCAGAGGATGGGTGGGGGAGGGAGGCCCAGATGGGCCCCCGGGATGGGGAGGCTCAGTCTTCTGTCCCACAACATAGCAGGTGTCAGGCCGACACCACTCTCAGAGCTGGTGCTACCAAAACTGCATGTTGCAGGCGTCAATGTACAGCTCTTCTGTCCTCCCTGATCTCCGCAGCGCCCGCCCCCGCCCCCCGCCCGCCATGGCCTTCCCACAGGCACCTGGAACTCTGTCCTGGTGTGTAAAACTTTATCATTTTGGGAATCAATGATCATAGAAAACTTGTATCGAGCAGGCAGTGTACCAAGAGCAGAGTTCAGGACTTCTTTCCACCCATTAGTCAGAGTCCTCCAGAGAAACAGAACCAGTACAAGATATATCTTATCCATTCATCGAGAGAGAGGGAGAGAGAGTTATTTTAAGGAACTGGCTCATACAACTGTGGAGTTTGGCAGTTAGAAATCTGCAGGACAGGCTGGCAGGTTGAAGACCCAAAGAAGAGTGGATGTTACAGTCTTGAGCCCAAAGACAATCTGGAGACACAATTCCTTCCTCTTTGGGGGACCTTGGTCTTTTCTCTGAAGGCCTTCAACTGATTGGATGAGCCCCACCCACATTGTGGAGGGTAATCTGCTTTACTCATAAGCTAGTGATTTAAATGTTAGTCACAGCTAGGGAATCCTTTCACAGTAACATCTAGATTGATGTTTGGCCGAGCACTTAGGCATTATAGACTAGTCAAGCTGACCCACAATACAAATCATCACCTGTACTTTTTCTTCCTTTGAGGCTCACAACAACCCTGTGAAGCAGGCACCAGTGTAATCCCTATTTACAGGCCAGGAAACTGAGATTGAAAGTTAACACGTTGCCAGAAATAATACCGCTAGTAGGGGACGGAGCCAGGGCTCAGTTTCAGGATTGCTTGATTCTGAGATTCCCCCTGAACCACGGCAAAGCCCTGCCCTGCTGTTTCAGTCCCAGAGCCTCTATTTAAAGATTTACTTAACTGAGCAGGGGGGCGGGGGGTGGAGAGAGGGAAGGAGCGCAAGTGAGCATCAGGGGAGTAGCAGGGAGAGAGGGTGAAAGAGAAACCCAAACAGACTTCGAGCCAAGACAGAGACTGATGCAGGGCTTGACCCCATGACCCCAAGATCATGAGCTGAGCTGAAATCAAGGGTCAAATGCTTAACTGACTGAGCCAACCAGGTTCTCCCAGAGACTTTGTTTAATCACATATGCTCTGGAGGGGTACCATGTTAAATAATGATCAGTGAGGGGCGCCTGGGTGGCTCAGCCATGGGAGAGTTCTTCTTTTTCCAAAATATGTTTGCTGTATAAACTTATGTTAATCAACTACCTTCTGCTCAGGTCATGATCTTGGAGTCCTGGGATTGAGTCCCACATCGGGCTCCCTGCTCGGCAGGGAGTCTGCTTCACTGACCTTTCCTCTCCTGCTCTCTCTCTCTCTGTCATTCTCTCTCTGTCTCTCAAATAAATAAATAAAATCTTAAAAAAATAATTATCAGTGAATCTTTTGCTCATTCCATCATTCATATATTTGGGGAGTATCTCTGATGAGTATCACATGCTAGTGAATCAGTCTGGTTTCCCATGCTTGCCTCCTGAGTCAACAGGTTTCAACTCTTCCCATCAGGGGCACCAACATCTGACTAGCATTAATGAGTATAGCCATCTTAGCGGCAATGCCTGGCACACTTACGGTTTCTCTATTTTTCTATATTGCACTTGGAAAACAATTTCATTGCCACTCTGACACCATTCCCAGAAGTTCACTTGCTTATGAATTCCAAAAGGGCATCCAGTTAGATTTGGGACTATACTTTCCCAAACCAATCATGGTGGTCATCTGGACTGTGTTCCCAGAGATAGGAAGCTAGGCAGCCCACCAATTTTAAGATTACCAGGACATCCATCTCTTACCTTCACTGTCGGGGGTCAAGACCCCATTTCTGTCCTGCTTGTGCTTGGAAACACAGGCATCCTTCTAACTCACAAAGGTGAAGGAGAAAAGGAAGAGAAATTTAGATTCCCATGAAGAGCCTTTAAGATATGATGAGCTTAAATTAGAAAGTAAAAAATTTTCCAGCTTCAGACCCCTAGAGAAGGGTGAAGAACTCAAGAAAATGAGGTAAGAAAGCTGTCATCAGCTCTGTGCTCTGTTTGCCAGTGACCCCCTCACCGGCTCCTTCTCCCACTGGTCTCTAGGCCTCTTTCCTGTCTGTCTCCACCTTCTGTGTCAGGCTGGACAAGAAGGGTCAGCAGAATGAATACACTAATTCCTCTTAGCTGATGTCCCTCGGACCGTACGTAAACATAAGACAAATGGTTCTGGCCACTACAAATCATGATCCCGACACGTTGCTGACCAAAAGTCAAGTGTGTACCAATTGTTAAGACTTTTGCACTATTTCTGCTGTGGAAGAATTTGCCTAATAAATTTCCTTTCCACTGTGTGAGGGGGAAAGGAAGGAGAGAAGCCAGCCAGCTTGGACAGAAAGCCCCACATGCTGAAGGTCAGTATTTACTGCTTTGTGGGGTCTCTCCTGTTCAGCACCAGCCACCAGCTTTATTCAGCGTTTACTTCCTGGTAGTGCCATGGACTGGTTGCTGGAAGAGGAGAAAGGCAGACAGATGTTTCTTCTCAGGTTTCAGACTTTTAGGAGCCACTGGCTCCAGGAGACTCAAATACCACAGGTGTTTCTCAACTTGAGCCAAGATGGTCAGATTACAATGGGAGACAGAACTTCATTATGGGCAGAGACATGAAATCAGAAATGGTGGGGCATGGTGGGCCTCTCGGCATTGCTACTTAGGATTGAATAAGTCAATGGATTGGTTTTGTGCTCTGCCTAAAAACCTGGGTTTCATTCTATTCTTTATCAGAGAACTGATTAAGTAGCATTTTATCCCCATAATGATGTCTCCAAAGGGGACACCATTCTCTGGAGAGCACTAGTTAATAGCAAGACAAAGAAAGAAGAAGATTTGAAGGACTCCTCGTGGTGGCCAGCTGTCTCTCATTGCCAGCAGTAGGTTACAGCATGAAGAAGTGTTTTGCCAGGCGAAGACCCACTGCAAACAAACTTAGTTCCATGCATTCACTCTACTTATTTCAGTAGAAAATGTAAAAGAAAAAAAAATGTGCCTTTTAAAACAACTATTTTCTAAAACAAATGGGTGAGCAAGACGGTTGTCACGTGGGCCAGGGCCACAAAATTTTCCAACCCCACAACACATGGGCTACACTAGAGGATAAGAGGAAACTCGTATTTCCACTGATAATGGGAAAAGGATTTTTTCTATCTAGTGCGTATTGATTGCATACTTCCTAGGTCTCTTTTTTGCTTCCATATTTCTGCCTTCATTTCCTTGATGAACATAGAACAATATCTATAATATCTTACAATATGTAAGTGTAAGCAAAATCACTCAGAGTAGGTCATGCAGTTCATGTTTGAATCTCCATGTTATGGGACCAGGTCATCAGTCTTGTGGTATGTTAGTTTAGATTCTCCTTGTGTGTGATTATAAGAATCAGAATTTTGCAGCTAAGTGCATCACATATGAATCATACAGTCCAATTCCCTTTTCTTCTAACAGAGGAGGAAACCAAGGCCAGAGAAGGTAGATTCTTGAAAATTATCACTCCCACAAGATGAGTCTGAATTTGGGGAAGTGGTACCAGTTGCAATTTCAGATTTAGGGGAAGGCTTTCTTTTTCCCAGAGGATCATGAAAATCTTTCCGAGGCCACTACCGATTCAATGAACGCACCTTCTTTCATGGGCTACCACCATCTCTGTCTGTCTTTCTGTTTCTCACTGCTACTCATGCTCTAAAAACAAAGGATATGGAGGTATGAAAAGGCTGGAAGGTGGGAGACAAGATGGTAGGGAAGTAGGAGGAGGCGCTGTTTCAACCTGTACCCTAAAGTGAGCCGATTACCTACCAAAGAACTCTGATCACCCATGAAATCAGCCTGAGATTAGAATTATACACTTCTGGATCTCTACAGGAAAACACGGAAAGAGAAATTAGAGAATCAATTCCATTTACTATAGCACCAAGAACCGTAAGATACCTGTAAACCTAACCAAAGAGGTAAAAGATCTGTACTCGAGGAACTATAGAACACTCATGAAAGAAATCAAAGAAGACACAAAAAGATGGAAGGCCATTCCATGCTCTTGGATCAGAAGAATAAACATTGTTAAAATGTCTGTACTGCCTAGCACAATCTATACTTTTAATGCCATTCCGATCAAAATTCCACTGGTATTTTTTAAAGAGCTGGAGCAAATAATCCTAAAATTTGTATGGAATCAGAAGAGACCCTGAATTGCTAAGGAAATGCTGAAAAAGAAAAACAAAACTGGTGGCATCACGTTACCTGATTTCAAGCCTTACTACAAAGCTGTGATCACCAAGACAGCATGGTACTGGCATAAAAACAGATACATAGGCCAGTGAAACAGAGTAGAGAATCCAGATATGGACCCTTAACTCTATGGTCGAATAATCTTCAACAAAGCAGGAAAAAATATACAGTGGAAAAAGGACAGTCTCTTCAATAAATGGTGCTGGGAAAATTGGACAGCTATATGTAGAAGAATGAAACTCAACCGTTCTCTTACACCGTACACAAAGATAAACTTGAAATGGATAAAAGACCTCAACATGAGACAGGAATCCATCAGAATCATAGAGGAGAACATAGGCAGTAACCCCTTTGATATCAGCCACAGCAACTTCTTTCAAGATATGTCTCCAAAGGCAAAGGAAACAAAAGCAAAAATGAACTTTTGGGACTTCATCAAGATCAAAAACTTCTGCACAGCAAAGGAAACAGTCAACAAAACAAAGAGGCAACCCACGGAATGGGAGAAGATATTTGCAAAAGATATTTGTACAGACAAAAGGCTGATATCCAGGATCTATAAAGAACTTCTCAAACTCAACACACACAAAACAGATAATCATGTCAAAAAAATGGGCAGAAGACATGAACAAACACTTCTCCAATGAAGACATACAAATGGCTTTCAGACACATGAAAAAATGTTCATCATCACTAGCCATCAGGGAGATTCAAATTAAAACCACATTGAGATACCACCTTACACCAGTTATAATGGCCAAAATTAGCAAGACAGGAAACAACGTGTGTTGGAGAGGATGTGGGGAAAGGGGAACCCTCTTACACTGTTGGTGGGAATGCAAGATGGTGCAACCACTTTGGACAGTGTGAAGATTCCTTAAGAAATTAAAAATAGAGCTTCCCTATGACCCTGCAATAGCACTACTGGGTATTTGCCCCAAAGATACAGATGTAGTGAAAAGAAGGGCCATTTGCACCCCAATGTTCATAGCAGCAATGGCCATGGTCGCCAAACTGTGGAAAGAACCAAGATGCCCTTCAATGGGCGAATGGATAAGGAAGATGTGGTCCATATACACTATGGAGTATTATGCCTCCATCAGAAAGGATGAATATCCAACTTTTGTATCAACATGGATGGGACTGGAAGAGATTATGTTGAGCGAAATAAGACAAGCAGAGAGAGTCAATTATCATATGGTTTCACTGATTTGTGGAGCATAACAAATAACACAGAGGACATGGGAAGATAGAGAGGAGAAGGGAGTTGAGGGAAATTGAAAGGGGAGATGAACCATGAGAGACTATGGACTCTGAAAATCAATCTGAGGGTTTTGAAGGGGTGGGGGGTGGGAGGTTGGGTGAGCCAGGTGGTGGGTTTTATGGAGGGCACGTATTACATGGAGCACTGGGTGTGGTGCATAAACAATGAATTCTTTTACACTGAAAAGAAATTAAATAAATAAAAAATTTTTTTAAAAAAGGCTAGAAGGCACACCTATGTTAGCCAAACTATCCTGTGAGGTTCTTAGCAGCAGAAGGAAACTTTAACTTGGAGAACCTGCTGAAATATTTTATTCTCCCTCTGAAAATGTCTTGACAGCTCAAACTGATAAGGAGCCAGAATATTAGGGAAGGCTCACTCCTGGGTAATCCTCAAAACTGGAGATGCTATAAATGTGGGGATTATATGTGTCATCATTTTTCAGAACTGAGAATTAATGCACATGGCATTGAAGCTGGATAGGCTAGAAGGATGGTACAAATTCTACTTTTACCCTACCCTCTTCTCTTGGGAGCCCAATGAGCCCAATGAGCCTTGTCATCTCAAATCCATATGGAGTGATTCTTGGTGTCCTGGGTCTTTGGTTTTATTGCAATATTCCCATAGTGAGATTCTAAGAGAAAAGGGTGATCACATGAAGACAGGAATCCATTTAAAAAAGCAAACATACAGAAAACTCTGGTGATCATCCTGCCTTGAAATAGAAGTCCAATTGTAATCTTAATCATGAAGAGTGAAAGTCAAAATAAGCAGGTGTGATTGGTCCTGGTAACCCACAGCCAATTTTTTACACTGCAGCAGCAGAAAATTTTTTCAGAACTTTAATCAGATCATGAAATTCTCTTGCTCAGAATCTTCCAATGCCTTCCCTTCACACTCAGCACAAAATTCAAAGTTTTCTTATCATGATATAAAAAGCCCTATACATAGAGCCTTTGCCTACTCTGCCTACTTTGCCTACTCTGCCTGTGCTCTGGCCCTTGCCTACCTCCACGGCTTCACCTTAGACCATTTCCTCCCTTCACTCTGCTCTAGCCACGCAGGCATATTTGTTTCTTTAATACAAAAAAACAGATCCTGCCCCAGGGTTTTTGCACTTGCTGTCTTATCTCCCTAGAATGTTTTCTGCACCAACAGCTACATATCTAGCTCCTGACTGATTCATAGTTCTGCTCAAAGAGGCTTTCTTAGCCACCCTATAACACCCCGTCCATCATTCTCTTGTCTTACTTTTCTTTTTAAGACTAATATTTTTTATTGTTTATTTTCTGTCTCCTTCATCCAAATATAGATATCATGAGGCTAGTAACTTTATCTGCATTCCTAGGCTACTGCCAAGTATGTGGTAGGTATTCAATAAATATTTATAGAAGACATGAATACCTTATATTTAGTGTTCACATGTCTTGATATCTCTCTTCATACATATTTTTCGAAGTACACACACCTCCAGCCCCCTACACACACACACACACACACACACACCACATCCCATCACACATGACACACACACTAAGCATAAAACATTTAGGCATGAGGTCATTTCAAATTCATTAAGTATTAATTGAACATCCTCTTAGTGCAAAACCCTTTACCAGGTGCAGGGGCAAGAGGAAAGTCCTAGAAAAAGAAATAAAAAAGGTCTTCTTCTGCAGAAAAACCCCATTCTGTTACCTCTTAACTAAATCTGTTTTTACTTATTGTAATTGTGGCAAAAAATTTACATGGGAAATTATTTGTTTATGCTCATGTGTGTTCTGAAATTATACTTCGTTTTTAAACATGCCACTTCTTTAGATTTTTCCTTTTTCCTATCATTGTGTCTGATATGGGGATCTGATTGTTGTGGGATTATAATTATTCTTTTACACTGAGTTGCAATTTTGGAATTCTTGATGAAAAATAATCCCAGTACTGAGGTCACACAATTAATTCTTCAAAATCAGATTAAGAAACTCTGCATTCTGGATGGAAGACCCTGTCTGGTGATTAGTTGCCTGGAAGAGCTTGTTACAAGCCAAATAGAAGGAGCTGTCATCCAGTTGATGGTTTCCAGGGATGAAGGCTCCAGGACCTGCAGTAATTTCATTTGTCATCATTGCAAAACCAGATAGTCATGTGAGCTGCCAAAGCCTGCAGCAGAGAAGGCTCACTTGCCAACTGTCCTTAAGAACAGGAACACAAGGTAGACAAGGCAACTGCTGGAAATGAATTATTTCTGGCAGTTATATTATCATCATTATGAAAAATAGAGGCAGCATGGTTGGATCTACTTGTAATCATTTCCCAACTCTAGGCAAAAACTTTTAGTGATGAAGATGTCTCTAGAAATCATGAAGATTTCCACCACCCTTGTCATTGTGAGCATGGCTCTGAGAAAGCTTTGATTGGACAGGGCAGCAGCCACACTGAACAGGAGGGAGGGAAAGAAGTAGGATCTGGCAGAGCCACCCTATCAGGGTCTTAGGTGCAAGCTAGAGGAAATGTACCTCATTGGAGAGTCAGCAGTCCCAAGGGTATCAAAGTGCGTGCGATACTGAATTAGGCAACAGTGCCAGTGAAAAGTGGGGAAAATCATGACTCCAAGGTGTGCACTCTTATTCTGGTCCAATTGTCTATTTGTTGATTCATGGAAGTGCCTCTGCTGATAGCCGGGGATAAAAGGAAAGGACTCAACTCCCCAAGAAGGGGGTTAGCAAGAGCTGCAAATGGCACAAAGGCCTTCCATAGCCAGGCCAAGCTAAGTGATATTGTGGAGACAAATAATCCCCTAGCTCAGTGACTTCAATCTACCAAGGTCTGTTTCTTGTTCATGCTATATGTGCATTGCACATCAGCAAGAGGCTCAGCTCATCACGGTCACTCAGGGACCCAGGCTGATGGAGCAGTCACCATCTCAAATGTTGCCTGTCACCTTGCCTGAGAGAAAAGAGGACCCCAGGGTGTCTTGCACTGGTCATTAAATGCTCCATCCCAGGAGCAACCCATATACATTCTGCTTACGTTGGCCAGAACTAATTTTACAGCCCCTATACAAGGGTAACACAATCTTCACAGTCGGTAGGTAGAGGGCAGGGGACTGGAAAAACCTGGTGAATGGCATTAGAGACTCGTGCAACCCTGTCCTTGTCCTCTGGGGTGCTGAGAAATAATGAGAGTGTTGTCCAAGTTGGGGCTGATGTCCAGCCAGAGGAGTTTGGGAATGAGGAAGACAATATCGAGGAAGGGAAATGGGAGGCTAAGGCAGATACTGGATATCTGATACTGAGCTCACAAAATGGAGGTGGGAAGCCTGAGGTAGCAGACAGGCACGTTAGCTCAGTGGCCTTGCTGACCACAGGCTCTTTCTGGGGTTTTGGTCTGGGTGGTGGATAACTCAATTTCAGGCCCCTCCTCTCCCAGTTGGGGAACTGAAGCCACAAACACTCCTTCCTGCATCCTTATGGCTGCAGGTCCTCCAGCCCTTGCAGGAGGAGCCCATCAGAAGATGTACCTGTGACGAGATAGGAATAAGAAGAGGTGGAGAAGGGAGGAGGGGCTCACACACCTGGCTCTTATTGTCCTTCCACTAAATGCATTTATTTTATTTTCAAGGACTGTCAATGTAAGTCCCGAAACCTGAGGGAGAAGATATAAGGAAGAATTTCCTGAAGCTTCTGAAATCCCCAGAAGAGTTCTAAGGAAGGTAGAGGACTTTTGTTTGCTTAAGACTCTAGAGCAGCATTTCAGTGTTGTTCAAGACCACCTGCATCTGAATCACCGGGGAGCTTGTTAAACATGCAGTTCCCTAGGCTTCTCCCCAGATTCACTCATCTGGAGATGAAGCCCAGAAATTTGCATTTCATTCCCCTGAAGAAAATTAAAGTTGGTCAATCATTGCTTTAAAAAGGGATAGGATTGCCATTCGGGGCAGTGCAAGTCAATGCCCCCTGGAAACAAAAAAGGAAGCCCTTCTAGGTCTATGGTCTTATACTCCAAGGCAGCAGTTCAAAGATTCCAGCACATTCCACCAATTAGTCCTGTTTTTATTCTGCTTCATCCCTGTGTTCTGGCTCCCCCTTCTAAGACAGTTCCAACTTCCCCTAGCCTTTGCCTGAGTCTGAGCTACCAGTTGTTGCGACAAGAAAGACAGGTGGCTGGGCCAATGGGGTAGGGGGTCTGCTCTCCGCAGGAGACAATTACATGCTCTGAAAAGGACAACCATGGCTTGTCCTAGGCAACAGAGGGGAACTCTTGTCAACATTTTGAAAAGCTGGCGCCATGCTTGAAAGGGGCTGACGGGAGCCACTGATGGGTCTGGCTGAAAAACAGTTGCTTATGAGAAGGATCAGTGTCAACTTTGAAGTGAGCCATGCTCGAATTAGCACCATCGTGGTAACAAGCAGAATGAGCAGGGCTGAAATGACATATTTAGTCAGGAAAGGGGCCTGTGTTTCAGGGAAGGACTCCTTCAAAGGAAACAATGCACAAGACTTGGATGAAAACCTTCTGGCTCCTTGTTTGTCTGGCTTTTAAAAACCTCAGCGAAGTTCACATTCAGTTGAGTGGCTCATTTGCTGAATTGAGTTAGGTGGGTAGCTTCCATATTCCCATGGCAGATGGAATCTACCCCTTCTGGACTGTTGTATAGGTTCCACCATTCATGGGCTGTGTATCCTTAGGAGTCATGGAGCCCTGTTTGCTTTAGAGTTTCCAAAAGTGGGATTCCATGCCTTTCCTCACTGACTGGGGGAAATACATAGCTTGAGGGATAAAGTGAACCATGCTGTCACATTGGGGGAACCTGGGCTCATTTTCTCCGCCAATGTAGGGGTCATCTCTCCCGAATGTATCTGCAGAGTAATGGTGGTGTTTTGGGTGGTAACGGTGGTGGGGAAAGAGTTGAATGAACAGCGGTGTTGTCTTCTTCCCAAATTCTGCTCTCCTTGCTTCTCCCCATTGCTGTTCACTCTGCCAGGAGCTGCTCTTCACTAACTCCTCATCGCAGCTCTGAACTCCTTGATTATTACCTTCTTGTGAAGTTGCTGCTTTCTCTTCACAGAGCCTCTTAGGAAGAGCTTGTCATGGTTAAGCTAGTTTTCTTTTTTTTAATGTATTCTTTTTAGAGAGTGGGGGGATGCGCAGAGGGAGAGAGAGTCTTAAACCTGAGCATGGAGCCTGACTCTGGGCTCCATCTCATGACCCTGAGATCATGACCTGAGCTGAAACCAAGAGTGGAATATTTAACCCACTGCACCACCCAAACTTCCCAGCCAAACTGGATTCTTGAATGGGGTCTTCTCTTCCTCCTGAGCTCTGGGTAGGGAAGTGAGAAACGGAGCAGGGAGTTAATTATTCTTCCAATTACCCCTTCATAAACCTTTACTTTCTTGACTTCCTTGTGTGTACAATGTGAGAATAATACCTTCCTTTAAGGATACAATTCAATCTCTACAAAGCCTCACTCAGTCTGGCAAAAAAAAAAGAACAACAACAAAAAACACCCAACCCAAACAAACATGTGATACGTATTTCTTGAATTTAATTGGACTATCTTGACTAATTTTACAGATGACATTATTATGCTAATGACCTTCTATTGGGGAACAGTACTGATTCAGGCTCTGACATCAGTCACATTACAGATGTCACAAAAGGCAGGGTTTTTATTCTGTCTGCCGCATATAAAACAAACAGCTCTACTTATCTTCATTTAGGAGTAAAGCATTTTTTGTCTCTTTCCTCTTAAAAGCATTCTTTAAAAGAGCCCAAAGTGCACAGTTGGAATACTCCATCCAGTTTGTAATTGAAATCAGGAGTCCATTATTAGCCTTCCAGACATGTGCGGGCTAGCTGCTCAACACTTCCCCACCCGGTCTCTCCTCATCGGTACCATGGGGGCAACGTTCATTTTCCTGATGGTCATTTGTCCGCTGTGTTGTAAAGATGAATAGAAGAAGATCCCTCAAACCCTTGCAATTCCTCAAAAGAAAATGTTGCTATAGTAACCCAAAGGCTTCGTTGAGGTTTCAGTTCATTGTTGGAAAATCTTTTAAACACTCATTCCTGCATGGGGAGAAAAGAGACACATGACGTTAACATTACCCATTCAGGTAACACCTGGCAACTTATCTACAGATCAGGAATCACTTCTGGAAGGTTATGAAGAGCGTGTGGTGAGAGGAACTCGCCCAGAAAAAGCTTAGCACAGCTCCTCGCAGCTCAGCCATCTGGTGAGCCCTCTCTGCCTGCCACCCTTCTGTCGCTCACCTGGTGGAGTGCCTACCCAGGGACAGCAGGGGGCAGGTCTGCAGACCCAAGGCCAGGCTGGTGCTGCCCCAGGAAGGGCAGCCATCCAGCCACGAGACAGGAGAGCCCCATTAATTGGCTAATTTTGCTTATAATGTCTGGTCACTACTCGGCAGGCTCTGCTGTCTCTTGGGTGGTATTTACCTGGGCTCATTTGGAGAACTGGCCTGGTTTGGAATGGTTTTTTTGAATGGTGTGAGGTGGGCTTCTGATGGTTCCCATCTGAGGTGAGCTCTTGTCTTCCCCTTTGACTGTTCTCTAGTCTCGATCAGTTCTTCTGGCCCTAATACATTGGACCAAGCTGATTCTGAGGTGAATCTCAGTAGGTCTCTCAAAATGTCTGCTCCTCCCTAACCTCAGATTCTCTGGTTTAAGGTGGATGGCCACAAACCCTAGGTAGCCACACTCTGCCTGGGGAATCCTCTTTCAGCTAGACCCTTTAATCCAATATGGCACTATTCTAAGGAAGTGTCCAGTTTCTAAAGTCATTATAGGTCTGGAGCACCAAAGGATATAAAGTGCCGGGATGTTTACTGCAGTCTGAGCTGCAACATTTTCTTCCAAGTTGTGTGTGTGTGTGTGTATTTCTAAGACATTTTTTATTTTTTGTGAACATTTACTAGAAACTGCTGAACAAAGATGAGCCCAGGGCTCTACTCTTTATTTGCTGTTTTAGTTCAATGATGTTTTCTATTTCTTTAGTGTTTTGTCTTTCAAACTTTTTAGAGGCCTTGGAAGTGTTCTTTTTGATACGGTTTCCCCCAGAAAACCAACTTACTCTCCAGTTCTTCCTCCTTCAGACCTAGAGGGGGAACAAGTCTCCTGCTGTCAACTTCAGCATCTTTAAGAACTTCATAACTGTCTACTCCACTTCTTTTCCCTTCAAGAAAAAGGCATTTCCACTTTCCATCTTTCTACTCCTGCTCTGGAAGTGCCTTTTTATTCCTCACAGTTTGCCCAGCTTCCTCTTTTACTTCTCAAAGATTTTCTGAAATTCCATTTCTTTTGCAACGGTCATGCCGCCCATAAGAGGGATGTTGGTGACTTACCTCAATACCCAGTATACACAGTCTTTTCATCCTTCCCATTCCCTCAGCTTTTGCGTAATGAGGATTCCTTAATTTTCCTGTTTTTCCAATGCCTGCCCCTTGGGGTGTGTGACTTTCCAGCCTCGCGGGTTTTCAATTGCCAAGTGTTTAATGTCAGATGTTGTCTTTACTTAACCTTGTCTGCTTGTTCCTATGGCTCCAGGTACTTGGGGGTAATTTAATTTTCTTTCACAATGATGAGGAGCTCTGGCTTACAAATGGCAAAATGAGGTGCAGATAGATTCCTCAGAACAAATTAGTGGCTTGATTAGACATGGAGTTAATCTTCCAGTGCCTGAGTTATTTGGCCACATTCCCCAGAGTTTCTCATATTTTTTAGACCCCACTATGAATGTGCAGAAAAGACAGGAGCCATTTATTTTTTATTTTATTTTATTTATTTTTTGCCTATGTTCTGCTCTATTTCCCCTACGACTGGGTGGACATTTTACAAATGCTATACGATGAAAATGAAACCTCGCATTATAAAGAACAACAACATTTGAGCTTTTATCTAATTTTTAAACTTCTAATACACACTCAGAATGTGACTTGTTTTTCTGAGGGAAATAATTTGGTTAATGGTCAGTTACGGTTCTTTTCAAGGGTAAGAGAGAGTCATTGAAACCCAATTCCTTTTGAAGCTATCCTTTGTAGTGAAATTGTAGCTCTGGGACTGTGTGTGTGTGTGTGTGTGTGTGTGTGTGTGTGTGTGTGTGTATGAATGTCTTGGGGTCCCAGTGAGAAGAACAAAACTGTAAGCATCTAGGAGGAAATGTTCATTGCTAAATTTGAAGTGAAGAGCTCTTCCCTGAGCTCAGGTTTCACTGAAAACCCAAAGCATGGGCCAAATTCAGCAGAGGGCTTATTTGCGGTTGTGACCCTTAAGGACCAGGCAAATTTGATAGTTCTTCAGGACTGGTTTCTGGAGGATCCCAGGTCAGCTTGTGGGAGAGAGTCTGGGTCCAATTAGGACTTGATGTGTGAGGAGGGTTCACTTCTGATCTGAAGGACAATTTGGGGGTCCTCTAAAGGAAGCCACACACACATGCACATTATAGACAGACAGACAGACATCTGAGTTGTATAAGGTTTGTATGCAAAAGGCTTTTCCAACTACATTTCACTTGGATACTCTCAGGTTCAGGGAACTGTATGAAAGGAAAAAAAAAAAGGTCATTTTCTGTGGTAAGAAATTCAGAAACCTGAAACAAAAGGAGAGAATGTTCTACATCCTCCTTGGGCTATGTTGGCTCCAGTTTTACTCGTCTCACGAGGGCCTTCTGGGTGATAGAAGGATGAGACTCACTAGTGCTCACTTTGGAACTCCAGCTTGAAAGAAACATTTCTGACATAAATAATTTGCAAGCACTAGATCTAGAAAACCATAACACGTCTTCCCAATTATTAAGCACAGGCTAACACCCATGCATGCTTTGCTCCATGAGATGCGTTTTACATAAAACAATTATATCTGCCTATGTATCTTGTCACCAATCAAATCATCGCTTTGTGTTAAAGCAAGACAAATACAAGTCTGCATTCCTTGTATGGGGAAAAAATATAAGTGAATTATTTTTGAAAATTTGATTGTGAGATATGCCTGCTCCATCTGAGAGACAGAGACAGAGAGAAAGAGAGAAGAGCAGAGTTCACCCTTTGTCCCTATAACCCCCCATGTAGTGGAATAAGCTTCTCGTGTTTGCTGATAAATGATGATAGAAAAGAATTAGGGAATTGCTACTTTTCTGAAATACCCTGAAAAGCAATGCAAACATTGCCCCCCTCCCCACTCCAAAAAACCCCCACAGAAACCCAGTGGGAGAAGAGAATGTAAAATAATTTCCAGATAGCAAGTTTGGTGAAGAATACAGAATGGCCTCTTTCTCCCTCATGCCTCTGAGTGTTTTCCTCTTTGTTTTGACTCTGACCTCAGTTCTCCACATCTGGTATGACAGAAAGCAAGAAGACAGAATTCCACAACATGGCCGACATCTTAATGGAAGTCTCAGTTACGCGATAGAACTTTAGAAGAGCTTTTTCTACCCTAGAGGGAATATAAGGGGGCGGGGGGGGGGAGTAGATGTGTATGTGTGTCTGCTCATGCAAAATTTGTATTTAAAGACAAAAATCCTGTGTTGTCTGGAAATAATTGAGACCCCACGTGATCTATAAATCAATGAAGGAAAATGCATAAACAATCCAGAGAGCAACCGAGAAACAGATTAATGTAAAATAATATAATTTGGTGACACGTTGGCTTCTGCCTTCTTTTTAGGTAATGAAAACACATGTTTGTGTAGTCTGGTCTCCAGGATAGTCCCTTTCAAGTATCTTCAAAAACATTATCTTATCTCTGGCTCACTCCCCTCTTAACCTTGGTCCGATATCTGGGATAATGATGGTGAAGGCTCACAAGATCCAGAGAGCAGTATGTTAACCGCCAAGTGTTCAGCACTGTTCACGGGAATGGAGACACCGGTGTGTGCATATTCTGTGGTACAGCGGCAGAAAGGACGGACGGAGGGCCCTTTATGTTGTCTGATAATGCAGCTCTTTGAAACATTGCTGGCAGACTCTCTTCACATCATGTCACACAAGACAAGACATGGGACAGGCCCTCTTTGCTTCTCGATTCATCGACCTGCCATACAATACAACAAACCGGCTTTTTCAAGGCCCCCTGAATGAAGGCCTGTGCCTGCAAGGGAAATTTAATTGGATTTCTTTATGGGTTGCAACAATCCAATGAAAAATTATGTAAGAATGGCATGATTCAGTTTCAGCATGCACTTGAATAATAATATTTTTTATTTATAACAAGAATTCTTTAAAAAATAATAAGAATTTTTAAATGAAAACACCCTGAAACAGCACTTTTCAGCTCGGCTAGACCGGGCAGCCCAACTTTATGCACGATAGCTCGTAGCTCGTGTTGTATGGATGTTTGTGTCGCTGTCCCAGCTTAGAAAATGATTTTAAATGCATAGATTACATTCAGAAAGGAGTCAGAGGCTTTCAAAAGCTCCCGGTTTGGCTTTCTGAAAGAATAATGTTGTTTGTAACAATGTCCCCTCCTTTGAACGAAAGTGCATTTGTGAATCCAGGAGAGGAAGAAAATGTCCATCACTCTGTCCATTCTTTGGAACATGTTTGTGACATTCAAAGATTAAGTCCTCTGTAATGTTTTGACATCTCCATTTTGGTTGAAAGGGCATTGAGGATTATTTCTTATCCTTCTCCTGGAAGTGGGCAAGTGGCCAGTATCTGCCTGAAACTCCTTCCTTGATATTCCTTTACTAAGGCTCCCTTCCTGTTCCCATGTTTCCAGGTGTCCTTTCTGGCTTTCTGGGCTACAGACAGAGTGGAAAGGAGCTCGCTGCATTCACCTCCACCCACAAAATTCCACACAGTTAAAATACAAGATGGCAGATAATTTAGGATCTCTTCATTATGACTTTTATTCATCTTCCTTTAGTCATCTTCCGTTAGTCACATGCTCTTCCCGCTGTCAAAAATACATCTTCACCTAGTTCACCTGGACAACCCATAGTCATCCTTCAAGACTGGGTTCCAGTATCAACTCCTCTGCAAGGCTTCTTACAACCCTTCACCCATTCCAGAGTAAGTACTTTCCCCTCTAGCTCCCATGGCCACTGGTACTACCAGGGAACTACCTCTCCACTGTAGTTTGTCACTCTGTTGTAACTGTATTCACGGGTTGGGCTCTCCCAGTAGACAGTGAGCTAAAAACAAGGGCCATCCACCATATTCATCATTGTATTTTCAGTACTTGATACAGTACCTGGCACAGAACAGGAATTTAATAAATAGTTCTTAAGTGTATGAATGAATCCATGAATGATGAATGAATTGATGAATGGGTAGATAAGGATAAAATATGGGTAGCCTCACATACATGCCCAGCCAGAAAGAAATCTATTTTTCCAAAGAAGCAATAATAAAATGCAGGATTTTATACTCCTGAACCAGGGCCCTATGATTAATTTCTATAGAAGTAAAAAACATCATATTCATTTATGTAGAAACAATATGCCTAAAAACTGCATAGTGGAAAGCTTTTAAATATACACATAAATTGGTTGAACAGGGCAGCCCAGTAACCAATCACTTGGTATTTGGATGATAGCTCATAATAATAATAGTATCTGACATTAGTATGCACCTTGCAATTTTCAAAGCACTTTTTCATTCTCGAACTTGTATTTATTCAGCAAATATTTCCTGAAGGCCAGCTATGATCTAATCACTCTGCTATAATGTGCTACGTTGAGCAAGATAGTCCTTAAGGAGCTTATAGTCTAGTGAAGGAGGCATATTTTAACCACGAACAGTATTGCACATGAAAAGGAACAGAACAGTAGGAGGGTGTCTATTATACTTTATCTTATTTGAATTTTGTATTCTTGTGAAGATTGCAGACAAGTATCCATCATCATATGCCATTTTAAAGTCAAAATGGACAAAGTTAACAATGGCTAGTGGAAGCAGGATTAGAACCCAGTGTTCTACTTCCAAGTGGGACTAGGTATTGAGAATGGCTTGAGTGAGAACTATGCAAGCTACTGGCTTGGGACACTCCAAAACTTCTCCACCGAGGAAGAGGGAAGAGGTCTCAGCTTGATGCCTGGGAAGAACCTGGTGGCCAGAAAGCAGCCCTTACAGGAGCGTATCACAGTTGGGAGGCTTAGTTGTCAGACTGACAGTGTTTGCCGGCCTGTGATGTGGGTGCTTTTGCAGGGGGCAGTGTTCATGATGTCGTCTAGCCTCCTGTTATTGACATGATAATGACCACTGCTTGAGCACTTATTATATGCCAGGCACTTACAGTATTCTAATCTTCATTTTACAGGTGATAAAAGGCAGGACATCACAAGAGCTGGAGCTTAGAGAAATTAAGGACACTGATCAAGAGCACGGGGCTAGAAGGTGATGGATGGGACAGGGATTTGAACACGGGTCTGTGGCCTCAGAACCTGGGTATGCAACTGTTACCTATGGTGCTTTCTGCTTTCTGACCTGCAGGTCTCATGGTTTTATAAATTTGGCAAATGTTGTCCAAAGAACTTTTCCATCACCTTTGCTCATATACTGGAGTATGGATGTCAGAGTCTGGATAATCAGATTGACTGCTTTTAAGTGAGGAAAATTCAAAAATGGGTTTTCCACTTTGGTCAGAGGCCTCCACCCATGTGCACATGTGCGCAGGAGCAAGAATGCACGCGTGCACACATTCACACACGCGTGCACACACACACACTCTCCTGCTCTGGAGCCTATCTAGTTCACTTTCTTGCCACCAAGAAGAGACCTCAAATGGATTTGGGGCCTCTTTGACTTCAATGGGATCCACATGTGTGCATCTGGAGACAGCGTTTGGCTAGTGGGAAAGAAATGAATTGTCATTTTCAGTGACCGTAGAGAGAAAACTTGATCCAAGAGACTCTTTTTACCATGGGAAGTAGCTTTGTTGGTAACAGTCCCAATCTTCTTTTTCAGCGGGTGAACAGGGTAATGATGCTTTTGGCCAAGGGTCATGGGGAGTGTGGCACTTGGGGGAATAGCTGAGCATTCACAGGAGGAAACGCAATCTTAGGCATTAAAAAACCGCTGCCATTCAACCCACTCCAGCAGCCCCAGCCCCTTACATTTCAGTCACTCATAACTTTATGACAAATTCCCCTTTTGGGATAAAACTTTCCAAGTTCAATCTCTGCTCCCTGGGGGGTCAGCTTTTTATGGGAAATTTGTGCTAAATCAGCATAGCTCTGTTCAAATTGGAGAAATACTAGACACGATTCACTTTCCTTCCGCCAACTTGAAAGAGATGGTCAGCAGGGAGCATCCCCTGAGGTTGCCGTCTTAGGGACGCCTCCTGTTTTCTAAAAGTTCCAGACTCAGATATGCTTATAGTGATGATGAGAAACAGCATCGCCAGTTTCAGAGATGTCTGGATCAATGACAGAGCCAATAAAAGGATATTGCTGGGGAACAGAGACAAATGTAAGGGAGATTGAGAGGCAGTAAATGAACAAACAGAGATATTATAACACAGAAAATATTAATTGAAAGGGACTTCTCTGATTCAGTGGGGGAAAAAACCAACCAGATTCCAGGTTTACATGGGAAAACAGAATGCTAGAACACACCCATCTGTGCAGGAAGTCACAAGAGCTAGTCTCTCAAATTGGGTAGCTTCTGTGTCCTGAGGATCCACCAAGTGTCAGACAACATATGAAGCTAGGGGCTTTATGTACCCTCATTCTCACCACAAGTCTATATGACAGAAATTGCTATCCACATTTTACAGATGGGGAGACAGAAGCTTGTTTGTTCATTTAGCCAGTAAATTATTTTGGAGAGTTTATCGTAGGCTTAAAGCAGTGAACACAACCACAAAATCCCCTTCTCAGAAAGATCACATTCATGCGGAGTAAGACAGAGATAGATAATGAACCATTACATGTTAAGCAAGTGATGTAGTAAAATAAAGCAAGTGTGAGAAAAATAAAGCCTGGTGCCATTGGACGACCAGGGTAGAGCTCCCTGAGGAGATGACATGTAAGCACAGCCAGGAGGAGGAGAATCTTCGGTGGCTGGAGCACCAAGAACAAAAGAGTGTGAGAAGACTAGAGCTCTAGTCCAAAGCGAAATCATACAGGGTTTTGTGGACCTTGAGAAGGCTTTAGATTTTATTCTAATTGCAAAAGCAAGGTACCAGAGGGTGAATGAGCAGCACACATGCAGTTGCTACCATAATATAATAAGATGGAAGTCTAGTTCTCTTTCCTGTGATATCCCGAGGCAGGAAATCCAGAGCTGTTGGAGTTGCTGTGCTCCACGCTTCCCTGGGGTGAGATGGTGGACATCAGCTCACCAGCCAACAAGGGGAAAGGGAGACAGAGGAGCCTTCCCTTCTTTTAGCATGCAGCATTGTACATGTTGCTTCAGGACCACTCCCTCCAACCTAGTCATGTGGCTCCAGTGAGTCACATGGCTCTAATGTAGTCGCATGGGCACACCAACTGCAATGGACGCTTATGTGTTCTGAGGATCTACCAAGTGTCAGATACTTTGGAGAATGGATAAATAAAGGGAGTATGGATGCTGGGGGACAGCTAGGATTCAGTCACAGAAGCTTTTGACAAGAGGAGTAATATGATCTGACTTATGTTTTTAAAAGAGTCTTATAAACATTGGCTTGAAAAGTCATCTGGTGGGGCAAGAATGGAAGTAAGGAGACTAATTAGGAAGTAATTTTAATGAATTAATGTCCAGGTAATGAATAATGATGGCACGGTCTAGGGTGACAGGAATGGAGGTGGTGAGGAACGTGTGCATTCTGGATATATTTAGAAATATAGCTAGAAGGATTTCCTGATAGGTGAAAATGTGAGGTCAAAGATGACTGAAAATGTTTAGCTTGAGTACTAAGAGAACAGACTTACCATTGGCTGAGATGGAAAAGAGTGGGCATAGATTTGAGGATTAAATTAAAGGTTTAATTTTGGGCATATTAGTTTTGGGATAACTATCAATCTTTTAATTAGAAATGTCTAGAAGGAAGTTGGAATTTGACCCTCACATTTGGGAGGAAGATCAGGACTGGATATATAAAGTCAAACTCAGAGAGATAATGACTTTGGTGTAACTAAGATCCCTAGACAAACACATCTGTCTTTTGACAAAGCCTCTGCTCTCTCCACTAGGCCACACTAGTGATCTGACCCTCCACCACCTGGGAGCTGCTGATCTGCCTTTTCAGATCTATTGCTAATTGCTCTTTCCTTCTTCTCCTCCTTTGTTTATCTTTAATTTGTGCCTTTACTATTTCACTACAGAGAGGAAACAGAATATGCTCCAGTCCAGGAGAGGGACTACCCAAGATGGGGTGTCCTATGGGCCAGAAACCCCAAAAGGTAAACCAAATAACATGAGATAAAACAGCTGGAATGGAAAGCTGGTGGAATGGGGTCACCAGGAAAAAGGAGTCATGGGTCTGAAGGCACAAGTCATGGATATAACAGCAGGGTGATGTGGCAGCTGGAGTGGGTGATCCAGGTTGTCAGAAATAGAAAGAAGATTACTGCAGGAACCCAGGTAGTTAGGTGAGGAGCCTCTGGGACCATGTCTTTGAATGTGTGGAAAGTGTAGAACTGACCTTTAGTTCAGAGCTCTGTTTACCTAACCAAGACAGCTGCTTGAAGGGGCTGTTCATGGTGCAACTATTAAAAACAGCTTTCATAAAGATATCATGGGGATTGGGGGAGCCCTGGAGCTAGGTTTGGGGACTTAGAATAAACCTCCTTTTAGTTTTTAGTCATCTCTTTGTTTCTACTATGACTATATTAGCTGAAAAAGAGCACAATTCTATACTAGAGAAAGTTGAGAATGTCATCATCAATCTTCGATTCTGTGATGTTTCTTCATTAATTCACTTTCCCAATGACCTATTCTCAGCTGGCTCAGAGAGCTAAGGAATTTTTGTCCTCCTACACTAGTGGCTAAATGGTGTCCTTCTGGCAAATTCGTATGTTGTTGAAGTCCTAACTCCCAGTATCTCAGCATTGTGATTTTATATGAAAATTGAGTCATTGGAGATGTAATTAGTTAGGATGAGGTCATTAGGGTGGAGCCTAATCCATTACAACTGGTGTCCTTATAAAACAGAGAAATTTGGACACAGAAACATGCATAGAGGAAAGATATATGAATAGACATAGGGAGAAGGTGGTCATCTACAAGCCACAAGAGAGGCTTGGGACAGATCCCTCCCTCACAGCCCTTAGAAGGAACCAACATTGCCAACACCTTGATTTCAGACTTCCAGCATCCAGAATCATGAGGCAATAAATTTCTGTGTTTTAAGCCACCCAGTGTGCGATACTTTGTTTCAGCAGTCCTAGCAAATTTTCATAGGCCTCCACAAATGTACACAGGAGGGTGCCAGACTAGCCTGAGAACAAAGCACTTACACAAAAAAAATCTTTTCCTCACCTCTAATTTGTTGTGAAGGCCTGTGCTAATCCCCCTGGCTTTGTCTTTACTGATGCTTTTCAGGACCTGAGAATCATTTTTCCTGCTGCACAGTGGTCTTGGTGAAATAGATTCATGTCACAAACCTTAAAGAATGTCAGTGACACCAATTCAGGGGAGAGATAGAAAGAGAGCAGTTCAAATGATGATAGCGAGTTTGCCCACCATCCTACTCAGTATGTTAATGCTTCACAATGAGTCTGGGCTGAGACACAGGATTCTTCTGTTTCCTCCTGCTCTCAATTCCCATATGCCTTCACGTGAGAGCATCTTCTAGGCCAGGGTGATTCTTATGGGTAAAGAGACCTATTTTTCATGATGCCGGGTTTAAATTACTTTGTCTGGTAAGAAGATTAATCACCATCCCTACATAGGAGTTGACCTCACAATGAGGCACTTCCAGTAGACAAATGGCATCATTTGGGCATCCTCACAGAGGTGTCACACTCCAGGGAATGGACTGGACCAGGCACAACAGGCTCATTGGGAGATGCCACCCTGAGAGCGTTTATAAAATTTTTTTTCTTGTGACAATGTGACAACAAATGAGTAGGCCTAGTGTGGAAGAGCAGGAAGATCATCTAAGCCAGTCTAGTTGAAACTTCTCTTTTTAAGTTCCAGACAGTTTTATACAAAGCAAACCTATCATTGGGAGGAGTCAAGATGGCGGAGAAGTAGCAGGCTGAGACGACATCAGGCAGCAGGAGATCAGCTAGATAGCCTATCAAACCATTCCGAACACCTACGAATCCAATAGGAGATCGAAGAGAAGAAGAGCAACAATTCTAGAAACAGAAAATCGACCACTTTCTGAAAGGTAGGACCAGCGGAGAAGTGAATCCAACACAACGGGAAGATAGACCCCGGGGGGAGGGGCCGGCTCCCTGCAAGTGGCAGAACAACAGAGCACAAAATCAGGACTTTTAAAAGTCTGCTCTTCGGAGGGACATCGCTCCAGAGGCTAAACTGGGGTGAAGACCTCGCGGGGACAGTGTGGACTCAGGTCCCGTGGGGTCACAGAAGAATCGGGGGTGTCTGAGTGTCGCAGAGCTCACAGGTATTAGAGCCAGGAAGCCAGCTGCGGAGACAGAGCCGAGGAGTGAGCTCTCAACTTGGGGTTACCTAGAGCCGTGGTCTGTGACACAGGCCGGTGCTCTCTGCATGGGGTCCCCACAAGATCTGAGGAGACTCTGACCTGGCAGAGCTCAGGGATCTGCAGGGTTCGGAGACTCCAGGTGGGACTCTGCCAGAGACAGAGATGCTTGGTCACAGGCTGGGTGACCTCGGAGCACAGCTGGAGGCCAGTGAGATGGGACTGATTGCCCGTGATTTTCTCTAAGCACGGTTGGAGGCTGGGGAGACGGGAGTGATTAAGTGTTTTTCTCTGAAGGCACACTGAAGACTGGGGCCCCGAGCTCTCAGCTCCTCCGAGCCGGAGATTGGGAGGCCGCCATTTTCATTCCCATCCTCCGGAACTCTATGGAAAGCGTTCAGGGAACAAAAGCCCCCGAAAGCGAAACTGAGAGGATTACTTAGCCCGGCCCCTGGTAAGGGCGGTGCAATTCCACCTGGGGCAGAGACACTTGAAAATCACTACAACAGGCCCCTCCCCCAGAAGATCAACAACAAATCCAGCCAAGAACAAGTTCACTTAACAAGGAGAACAGCAGAACTCCAGAGGAGGAGAAAGCAAAGCATGGAATTCTTGGCTTTCTCCCCATGAATCTTTAGTCTTGAAAAGTTAATTAACTTTTAAAAATTTTTTTCTCCTGTGCTAATTTTTTTTAACTTTTACCCTTTCCTCTTTTAACGTTTTTTAGTTTATCTTAATAACTTTCTTAAAAAAAACTTTTTGAACCTTTATTATTATAGTCATATTTTATCCTTCACTGTATCTAACTTTATTCCTTGTATACACATAGGGTATTTTTTCTTCTTAAAAATTTGGGGTACAACTTTTCTAATAGATCAAAATAAACCCCAAATCTAGTACTGGGCTTGATCTAGTCTCCAGCCCAAGGAAGTTCTCTCCACTTTCTTTTTAATTTTTTTT